>ML865690.1:0-21891 GCA_009831015.1 Picea engelmannii | reverse complement strand
TATAGGATTGGTTAAATATTGTCAAACCTCAGATAGCAAAGGAAATCTTGAAGATGCGCAAGCTATTGGAGGTTGAGGAATTTATGGTGCAAGGCAGTTTTGAAGATGATTGAGTTTCTTATATTGAATATTTATAATAGTAAAGCAATCTTGAGGATCTCTCGATCCTCAGGATAGCTTAATTTACCTAGATTATTGTAATATATAAGGGGTAATAGATCCTGGAAGGGATATAGAAGAATTGCACCCAAGAACTCAGAACTTAGAATTGCTTTGCGTTAGCAGTTTTTGCAAATGTTGTACCAGCTATGAAATCAATAAAAGCTTTGAACGGTTTTACCATTTCTACATACTGAGTTTCGAGTAGCAATGCTTCTAAGGACCAATGGTCCAGTCTGAAGGAGCTATTGTTCGACCTGTAATTGTATCAGTTCAATTTTTGTTTTGTGATTCGATTCTCTTTTACAGTAATTAAATGAATGCATAAGTGTGTTGATGATTTTATATAGTTTGCGTGAAAGAGATAGACATTTCCTTAAGCATTAAATGATTGATGTTCCAGTTTCTATTACTGAGGTTTGATGCATGACAGTTCCTCATAATTTCATATGCATTGTTCCTTTTACATAGATTCGCAATTGTTGTTCCTTTCAATTAGTTTACATTTGCTATTCATTTCCGTTAAGATATAGTTGTTGTTCCTTTCAATAGAATTACCATTGTTGTCTCTTTTGATTAGATTACAGTCGTTGTTTCTTTCCATAGATAGAGTAATTCGCCTTTTCTTTCCAGTAATTTGATTCATATTAATAGTCAATTATGAAAGTCTTTATTTAGATTCAATTACTATTATTAGTTAAAATGAATTCAATAGATTAATTAGTTCCTTTCCATTTCACGGTATTAGATTTCAATTCCTAGAATCTTTAGTGAATGTTTGAGGAACTTGATTGTTGATAAACTCATATTTTCTTTAACTACATGATTTTAGCCTCTACGATCTATTTTCATAGACTTTGTTGATACTCTTGAGATAAAAGATGAATCCTCAGGTTGATAAATTAATGTTAAACTAAGGTTGTTTTTAGACATCTTTAGACCCCAACATTTTGGTGTTGTTGTCGGGGAGAATGTCAAAGGTAGCATAGATTGTGCCTCTGGAGGACAAGGTATTGAAGACGGAAGGTAAGAACCTATGCAGGAAATAAGTAATATGCTTATGCCAACGCCTACCTCCAGCTGATGCATTAAGAGGTTGCATAGGTGTTTTTCTTTCTTGATTTTGTTTTTTGTGTGTGAAGTGTGTATGACTAAGAAGAAAGATCTTGAAAAACCAAAACCCCCACCAAAAATTACCAAATACCAGGGTTCAATGCTCCCTAGAAGAAGCACTTTCATAGGCGACATCATCCAAAAAGAAGAATCTCAAGCTTCGGTTGCACTGAGAAAAGGATCTACCCGAATCCCTCAGGTAGCAGTTTCACCAACTGTAGCCCACGCTGAGATTCATAGAAAAACTAAAGGGATTGAGCAAAGCTTTCAGAGCACAAATCTTCCACCCCTCAACCCTTTAGAAGAGGGAAACTCGTGTAATCTAGAGGAAGGAGAAGGATAAACCAACAGGGTAGCTAAGGCAAACCCACCACCTAATCCTGAATCTCCTGTTAAAGAAGAAGGCATACCTGAAATCCCATATAGAGGGAGTGCAATAAAATCCCCTAGAGGATCATATAACCAACCAATTTGAATAAAATATGCTGATCAAGATATCCCTGAAGATTTCTAGCATATTTTCCATCAAATGGCACAACAAAATCAACAACATCCCCAAACTTCCACATTGGAATATCCGATAGTTGATCCAATTGTCAATGCCCCCATGAAGGCAATTCCCCTACAAAACCTGCCAACCTTTCATGGATTAATCTCAGAAGACCCAGACGCATTCAAATATGAAACTCCCTCCCCTCAAGACTATGTTATTAAAAGGAGCATCTCTACACCTCTGAACCCCAAAAATTAAAATTGTTCCCCTCCACTTTTAAAGGAGCAGCTCTACGCTGGTTTATGGGATTAGGGGGCGGAACTATAAAATCATGGGATGAGATGGAATAGGCCTTCTTGAAAAAATATTAGGATTATTGTAGAACCAGGGACTTAAAAGATCAAATCTTTCAAATGATTGCAAAAGAAAATGAATCCTTAGAAGAATATGTCGAGAGATTTCAATATAAGTTGCAAAGATCACCCTATGGTGCATTACCAGGTGAAGTACTTAAGGAAACTCTAATTAAGGGTATGAAATATGAATGGGTAGAAACATTGAATATAATGGGAAAGGGTGACATTTATTGAAACTTATGATAACATTATTCAATTATGTATCAGGTGCTCATGAGGAAGCACATGGACCAGATCAGGAATGCAGACTTCCCTCACCAGAAGTAACAATACTACAGGTGGGGGTGTCACGCGAGCTGAAGTTGGTAATCTCTTAGAATATTTCAAAATAGATATTCTGATCACTCTGACTACACAATTGGATGTATTTCATGCCAAACAGAAAAAAAAAACATAAGCATAACAGACTTTGGCCATATTTTTCCATAGATGTAGAAGAAAACATGGTCCAAGGGATTGCCCTTTGGATGTGGTTCGGGTCTGCACCATATGCGCCAAGGATCATGACAAGGAGCAATGCCCATCGCTCCCTGGACTGAAAATTGTCTTCAAAGAAGAAAAAGAGGAAACAAAACCATTATATATGATGGCTCAACGTCGTCAATGGCAGACCCAACCTCCAAATACACTATAGGACCCTTCCTCTTTCTTCTTGGGACAATATAATCAGCAGCAAGCTCCTGGTAACGCATGGCATGGCCAACCATTTACTAATCAGAACTGGCAGCCCCAACAATACCCACCTACAAATCCCACTTGGAAAACCCAGCCCGCTACAAATCCTACCTGGCAGAATCAGCCAACTGCAAATTCCACCTGGCCTAACTCACAATATCCCACATCATCTTGGAAAAACTCAAATAACAACATCTACCCTTCACAATGGCCCAACACGACTGCCCAAAACCCAAATTGGAATCATAATTAGCAGTGTGCCATGGGGATAAACAACCAACCCATGGGGATGGCCCCTCAAACTCAGTCCATGTTGCAAGCACCACTCCAACTGCCCTAGAACCCGCAATCACAATTGTGCCCTCAATTACCAGCCCAACCTCACCCAAATCCAAAGAACAGACCGACTCAGCTCGTCCAGATTATGCAGAATGGGGGAGACACCAGCTTGGTAGGGTGCAATGAACTATGATTGAGATCACGGTGCATAATCCCTCCTGAAGAAAATAACATTTCTCAAGAGCAGGAGAATGAAAAACAGGAAACAATAACACCCTCGACTGTGGTAATAATAGAAGAAATGGAGTAGGGGGGAAACATAGTCGAATCACAAGATCTTGATAAGGATGAAACTCCCTCCCCTCCATTCCTCGAAAGATTGATGATAAAAAAACCAGTCGTATATCCCAACTTCGACATTGTAGGGGAACTCAAGAATTTATACATCAAGATTCCACTCCTGCAAGCTCTCCAAGACATCCCAATTTATGAAAAGATGATCAAGGAGCTAGGTGGGAGAAATGTCATTAGAAAAATTAAAGATCCATCATCAACAGTTCGCGTGGTAGGAGCCTTGTCTGATCTAATTTTAGGTAGACAAGAGCCTGTCAAATATGCAGATCCGAGGAATCCCATAGTAACAGTTCATATCCAGGGTTGTTCTTTTCCAAATACGCTAGTTGATTTGGGAGAAGCCATCAACATCCTAACTATGGAAACCTGCAATACCCTGGGTTTTGACTCCTTCGAACCCACCGCAATTATGTTGTAGTTGGCAGATCGATCGGTGGTTCGATCAGTTGGAACATTACATGATATAGCCATCTCCGTTGACTCTTGGGAATATCTGGTGGACTTCCTCATCATCAACACAAGAAATGGACTTCAAGGTCATCTATTGATACTGGGCAGGCCATGGCTCACAACAACATATGAATACATACAATGTCAAATGGGTAATATGACAATCGCTAGAGGGGGTATCACAAAGAATCTCATCTTATATCCTCCTCCCAAGCCAAGCCCAACTTTCGTATATCCACAATTTCCACCACCACGATACCCAAAAAAGGATTTACGAGCCCCTCTTACGCTGGAAGAAGCCCTCGGACTTAAAAACTGGCTAGAGTATGACGTAATCAATGGGTTTATTAATAGCCCAACCACCATGAGCAACCCAACCTGCCAGATGCTCCAAGTTTTTCTAGAATGTGAAGCACAAGGAAACCTGCTGGAAGATTTAATGGAACAAAAAATTCCAACTACAGTTGTTCATAACAACAAACCTGTCGAGATTACACCAGGGAGGTCTCTGAACATCAATGCCAATTTAGATGAACAACAACAACAAAAGTTAATTCAAGTCCTCTCCAAATACCAGCAAGATTTTGCATGGGAGTATTATGATATCAAAGGTATTGATCCGCAACTCTACACACACCACATTTATATTGAAAAAGACGCTCGACCTATTTGACAACCGCAGAGAAGACTAAATCCCCATCTCAGGGATATTGTTAAGGAAGAATTACAAAATTTGTTGGATGTAGATTTTATATACCCTATCTCAGATAGTCGATGGGTTTTCCCATTACTGATCATCCCAAAGAAAAATGGGAAATGGAGAATCTGTGTCGACTATAGGGAACTTAACAAAGCCACTCAAAAATACCACTTCCCTTTGCCTTTCATCGATCAGGTCCTGGATACATTGGCAGGGAATAAAATATTTTCTTTCCTAGATGGTTTTAGCGGGTACAATCAGATTCGGATTTCCCTAGAAGATCAAGATAAAACTACATTCACATGCCCTTGGGGCACCTTTGCATACAGAGTATTTCCCTTTGGACTTTGTAACTCTCCAACCACTTTTCAAAGGGCGATTCTGAGCATATTTAGCAATCTGATCAGTGAATTAATTGAAATCTACATGGGTGATTTCACTCCTTATGGCGACAGCTTCGATCAAGCACTGAATAATATGGAGAAGGTACTAGAACGGTGCATTAAGAACAAGTTATGTTTAAGCCATGAAAAATTTCACATGATGATGACGAAAGGTGTGTTACTAGGGCATTATATTTATGCAGATGGAATTAGAGTAGATCCAACAAAAATAGAGGTAATCCTTAATCTACCTACACCACACAAACAAACTGAGGTACGTAGCTTCCTTGGCACTTCAGGATACTATCGTAGATTTATGGAAATGTTTGCAAGAACCGTTGCACCTTTACATGCTTTGACTGGTAATGTAGAGTTTCAGTGGTTTGACAAGTGTGATGTGTCATTTGTAGGACTCAAGAAGATGATCTCGACAACACTGGTGTTGAGGGGACCAAATTGGAAAATACCATTTCACATCTCCACCGATGCATCAGATATTTCCATAAGCATTGTCCTTGGACAAGAAGAAGACAAGAAACCCTACGCCATTTATTTTATTAGTAAGAATCTTACTCCAGCTGAACTTAATTATACAGTAAGAGAAAAATATTTTTTAGTTGTTATACACGCCATCAATAAATTTTGCCATTATATAACAGGCTATCCTATTATTATGTATACTGATCATTCTGCTATTAGATATCTAGCTAATAAACCAATTACTAATGGATGGGTCACTTGGTGGTTATTACTGATGCAAGAATTTGACATCACCATCAAATATTGACCCGGGAAAGAAAATCTTGTCGCAGACTTCCTATCCCGCATACCCAAAATAGACGACTCCTTAATAGTTGAAGATCAATTTCTAGAGGAGCATCTGTTTGTCGTTACTACAAAGCCACCTTGGTACGCTGATGTGGAAAATTATCTGGTGGCGGGAATATTACCGGCACATCTATCATCAAGGGAAATAAACCCGATTGTCCAACGTAGCACATGATTCACTTGGATCAGCGAATATCTCTTCCACACAGGAGTTGATCTCTAGATCCGTAGATGCATACAAGATGACAAAATCTATGACATACTAAAGGAAGGGCATGACGAACCCTGTGGTGGGAATTTTGCAGACTGCAGGACTGGAAACAAAATTTTACAGATGGGTTACTATTGGCCCTCAATATTTAGGGATGCGAAGAAATACGTCTAGACCTGCAACAACTGTCAATGGATGGGAAAACCAGGTCAGGAGAATAAAATTCCCTTGAAAGCACAAATAGTCATAGAACCATTTGAAAGATGGACACTAGACATCATCGGCCCCTTCAATCCAAATTCAAATCAGAAGGCTTATATTCTAGTAGCTACAGACTACATGATTAAATGGGTAGAGGCAGAAGCCCTACCAAATGCAACATAAGAGGTAGTCATCAATTTTTTGTTCAAACTATTTGTACACTATGGAATACCGAGGGAAGTAATCACTGATGGAGTGTCACAATTTACAACTCATAGAATCACCACCACCCTTGAAAATTATCATATTAAGCACATAGTTACTTCTCCATATCAACCACAGGAAAATGGGCAAGTAGAAAGCACAAATAAGGTCCTGGAGGCAATCTTGACAAAGACTGTCTCAACAAATCGACAGAATTGGGCTACTGAGCTTCCAAATGACTTATGGTCTTATCAAACAACATGGTGTAACACCACTGGCTATGCTCCCTATCACCTAGTTTATGGAAAAAAACCCATCTTCCCAATCGATTTTGAGATTAAAACCCTAAGGATGGCCAAGGAAATTGGACTGTATCTAACAGTGACACATAAACATCGCCTTCAACAAATCAATGAATTGGATGAAGCACACCTATCTGTTGTGGAGCGCATAGCTGTTATTTGGCAACAGAGAGTGGCTTGGCATGACAAGCATATCAAGAAGAAATCATTCAAGAAGGGTGATTGGGCACATCTCTACGATTCCAGATTTCACAATTTTCTGGGAAAGTTACAGACACGGTGGCTGGGACCATATGAAATTGTGGAAGTCCATGATAATGGCATGGTCAATTTAAGCACCATCAATGTCTCTGGATCTCCATTTATGGTTAATGGGCACCGGCTACGACTTTACCATCATCCGCCTTCAAAAGAATCCTTTTACCAGGAAGTAAGCAAAGATCCTACCGCTCAAATTTTGGCTGGCTGGGAAGGTAACCCAACCACCCCAACTCCATAAATGATGAATTTTGTTGACCCTGTACATACTATATATAGATTTCTTGTAGAACTTATTGTGTTATTAGTTTCCCTTTTTTTTATTATTATGAAAGTCACTTGAGAAAATCATAATGAACACAACCAACACTCATTTTTGTTCCTCACTCTTGATTTATCTTGTCACAGAGACCTTGTCTTTCATGGAAAATCCACCATTTTTTTCCTTTAAAGCAGCAAATGGGAAAATATTGAATGCTTGTTGTTCCTTTATGCGCACTTGCTGTCCCTTTGAGCAGAACAGCTGTTGTTCCTTTTTGCACACTTGTTGTTCCTTTGAACGAAACAATTGTTGTTCCTTTCTGCGCACTTGTTGTTACTTTGAGAGGAACAAATGTTGTTTCTTTGTGCGTGTTTGTTGTTCCTTTGAACGAAACAATTGTTGTTCCTTTTTGCGCACTTGTTGCTCCTTTGAATGGAACAATTGTCATTCCTTTTGTGCGCTTGTTGTTCCTTTGAACGGAACAACTGTCATTCTTTCCCTACATTGCTGAAAACGGCAAGCCATTCCGTTGGGGTATGATGTTCAGTAAATAATTTTCACCAACATTATTTCTAATTGTTATCACAACGATCTGTCATTATTTTGTGAATTATCTCTCATAACTTATCAAATTGTTTTTGGATTAATCTCTTCAAAATATCTTAAACCTTGTTCATAATCTGTAACCACCATAATTCGTTTCGTTTCCCTTATACTTACAAATATACTTAAATGATATTTCATCGTCATATTATAATAAGGATTCTTAAGAACACTTTTAATTGGCATCCTTACACTTCTTTATGCCATCCCTTACTCTTAAGGAGTAGATGAGCCTCCCTTTTTTTTTTTGTAAGCAAGTATTTGTATTAAGTATAAAAATCCTTCTCAGAACCCATATCAAGAGTACATTAACAGAGTCATTCGGTTGTAATTACTGAACTGCTCCATGAGGAGAAACCAGTTCAACCCACCGTATATAGAAAGTAGCAAAAATTTTTCTAACAGTTCTATAGAAAGCTAGACTGTTTAACTACCATGAGAGCCACTAGAGCTAAAGTAAGGGACAAGCATGGTATAATCTGGAACATACTCGGGCAAGAGGCCAGGCCAGGGTTCCTCGATGACAGGTGTCCTGCTGGCAGTCCATTGCATGTCCGTGGCATTGTGGCTCTTGTCTTCGTGCACCTGGATGCTGATGTCCATCGTCTCTGCTGCCGCTGCCGAAACTGCAATGTCGTCCCCTCCTTCATTGCTTGCCATAGGTTCCTTCCGAGCGAGAGCCACCATGGCCCCTGGATTACCTGCATGCCCGTCGAACTGCATGCTTTCTTCTGTGGTAGCGTGTTGAAGACTGCTCGTATGACCATTGGAATTCTCGGAAGTATCGCGAGAATCCTGAGGAGCGGCTGGAGGGGGAGTGGCTAGAAGCTGGAGAAGGACAGAGAGGCGTCCCTCCATCTGTTGGACCCGGAAATGGAGATCATTTACCCCCTCCCGGAGCTCGAAAACTAATTCATGGAAAATGGCGGAGTGTTCACGCGGCAGAGTGGTTGAGGGCGTCTTTAGATTGTGGCGAGGTCGACCATGGCGCGGCGCCGGGGGAGAGGAGGAAAGCTTGACCGGGGGAGAGCACCATGCCGGTGTCCAGGATGTGTCAACAACAGCTAGACTATCAAGACCTGGAGTGGAAGAACCAGAGGGCGAGGAGGAAGTGCGGGGGCGTCGTGGGTGCCATGGAGAGCCCCGACGTGGACGCATGCGTTGACGAGGCATGGTGAGACTCGGTGTCTGCAGAGGGTCTGCAGAGCCAGGATGGATGAAGAAAATCACCCGAAATAACATGAAAATCACAGAGCCGGAATCGAAATCGCACAACCAGACGATGCTGCCGAATGAGTTCTGCATAGCACTATGCATATGGGTGGTCGAGGGGGATGGGATTAATGCCCCTCCCATCAGCTTTGAATTCTAGTTAAAGCCCGGGGGTGGTGGTTGCGTGGGGCATGAGCCGAGCACATGGCCCCGTGCTCCGCTGGCCTCCCCCTTCACCCGTCGCCTGCCAAGTGGCCCGCAATACCACCCCATCCTGGGGTGAATCGACTGTAGCTGCCTTGCGGATGCAATGTTGAAGAGTAGGGTGCTCCGGTTCCTGCATAGAGATGCATAGGAGATCCGGTCCCATCCAGGTAGTTCCTATGTTGGCGAGCTTGTCTGCAACTTGGTTGGCCTGCCTTCGAACATGGGACGGGATAATTGCCTGTGTTGGCATTATTAAGATGGAAAATAGTTGTATACCATGGGAGAGCCTCCAACTTGGCGTGACTTTGTCCAGGTTTGCTCCCTTTAGGATGCGCTGTAAAATATTGATGATGATCTGTGAATCTCCTTCAACCACTAGATTATGAAATCCGTGTTCAGTTGCAAGGTGCAGACCTCATATTAATCCCCAGAGCTCTGCTGCGTTATTTTTTGAGTGCCCCAAGGAGCCTGCGGCGATTAAGAGAATGTGGCCAAGGTGGTCACGGAGAACTGCTCCATACCCCGCCACTCCTGGATTGCCTTTTGAGGCACCATCGAAGTTAATTTTTATGNATGAAGGGGGAAGGTGGGGGGGACAAAGACGAGGGACTCAGGGCTTGGAGGGGGGGAGGATAAGGGGAAGAAAGGGGGGGAAAGGGGAGGGGTTTCCACTGTTGGAGGATTATAAGTTCAGAAGGGGTGTTGCCCCCTGTGTCATCAGTCCAATGCTGCAGAGAGATGGTTTCTAGAACATGGTTACGACATTGGTGCCAACAAGATTGCCAAGGTTGCGAAAGATTTCGAAAGACCCTTCGGTTCCGCTCTTTCCAAAATTGCCAAAGGATGAAGCCTGGGAGGAGTTGCCAGATCCTATTAAGGAGGGGGGAGTGGAACGCATGATCTCTCCATTCTGCGATGGTATCAATAATGCTTTCTCTTTGCCGATCTGTTGTGCGCGTGATAATGGCCACTTGATCCCAGAGTTGGGCTGTGTAGGGACACGAGTTCAGGAGATGGTTCATAGTCTCTTCTGCACTTTCACATAATAGGCAGATGGAGGGTCCTATCAAACCTCTCTTTGAGAGATTGTCCCAATATAGGATGTTGGAGTGGGTGATAAGCCATAGAAAAATAGTGACTTTTGGCCAATGCTGAAGGCTCCATATTTTGCGCCAGAGTTCGTTGGTAGGAGGGGGGTTTGACTGGGTCAGGAGTTGGTAGGCCTCCTGCATGATGAAAGTACCTTTGGGGCGATGGCCCCATCGAAGAATGTCCTCTCCTTCTATCTTGAGAATTTTCCGCTTGGACATCTCCTCCTGCCAGGGTTCCACATCCACCCTTGCGTCCAAATCTATGCGCTCTTTGTCCAGGTGCCACTTGCGCCACTTTTCCTTGGGAGAATTGTCCTACCAGTAGTCAGCCACTCTTGTCAGACCTGCCATAGTAGCGCTTGGAAATATTGCTTTCGCCCAGCTTGTTTTGGCTAAAATGGGCCATTGCTGCCAGGAGTCCTGCCAGAAGAGAGCCGTTTCCCCGTTCCGAATTTCCCAGAAAGCATTTTGGGTGACTACTTGTTTGTTCTTCTTGGCCTCCATCCAGATCAAAGATCCAGGTCCTTCCCCGTCCCACCTTATTAAATTTTCCTCTGCTGAGTGAGGCGTATATTTTTTCCGCCAGAATCTGGCCCAGAGGTCCTGAGGTTGCTTAAGCCACTGCCACCAAATTTTTTCTGTGAGAACTTTGTTCATAATAAGGGGGTCACACAGTCCCAGGCCTCCTTGTGCTTTGGTCTTACATAGTTTATCCCAACTAACCAGAGCGATCTTCTTCCCAGTATTGAAGCCTTGCCAGAGAAATTCCCTTTGGAGGTTTCTAATGGTTGAGAGGACATGTCTTGGAGTTGCCATCGCCGAGAAGGAGTAGATCGGTAGGGATTGAAGGACGCTTCGGAGGAGGACTAGGTGGCTGGGAAGATTTAGAACTCTGAGGGTCCAGAAAGAGAGCCTTTTGGCGAAGGAGGAGAGAATATTCTCCCACGAGGAGTTACGAAGAGGATTGTCTATCAGGGGAATGCCCAGATATTTGGACGGAAGGGAGCTTCTGCTGAAACCTAGGATTTCAGTAATGTGGCATTGGATTGGGGGGGGCGTGTTGAAGAAGAAGATTTGGGACTTTTCCTTGTTGCATTCCAGTCCTGAAGAAGCGGCAAAGGTTTGGAGAATGTCGAGAAGGGAATTGGCCTCACGAACCGTGGGGGTGCCCATTAGGAGCGAATCATCCACAAATTGACTATGCGAGATGGGAGGAGAGATGCCATGCAAGGGTAAGCCTTTTAAATGATTTCCTGTGATTGCAGCTTGAATGGAGCAGCCAAGGCCCTCAGCCATGATGATGAAGAGGAAGGGGGAAAGTGGATCGCCTTGCCTGATACCTCTTGAAGTAGAAAAATTCTGGGAAGGGAAGCCATTGACCAAAATGGAAAAGAAAGCTGAAGAAGTTAAGTTCATGATCCAGGTGACCCAGCTTTGGTCAAAACCGAAAGCTATGAGCATGGCCCGCATATAATCCCAGTTCAGCTTATCGAAGGCTTTGGAGATGTCCAGTTTAAGAAGCATACCTAGAGTTTTGGTTTTTTGCAGAGAGTGGATCACTTCGTGGGCTAGGATGACGCTGTCCATTATTTGCCTGCCTTCAACATATCCTGATTGTTCTGGGGAGATGATAGTCGGTAAGATGGGCTTGAGTCTACTCACTATGATCTTCGTTAGGAGTTTATAAATTATGTTGCAGAGTGTTATAGGTCTGTACTGCTGCGGATGCTGCGCCTGACCCTCTTTGGGAATGAGGGCCAAAAAAGTTGAGTTTAGAGCTTTTAGAATCTGTTCGGAAGCTCGGGAGTCCTCAAGTATCTCCCATACCTCGTGCCTGATCATTGGCCAACAGTGATGGAAGAAGTCACTGGTAAAGCCATCTGGTCCTGGAGCTTTGCATTTAGGTGTTTCCTGAAGCGCTTGATCTACTTCCTCAAGTGAGATAGGTCGTAGTAAGGCCAGGTTCTGTTCCCTCGTGACTAGGGAGGGCACATGCTGGGTTGTTTTGGTGATGGCTTCATGCCTGTCCTGGATAGGTTCGGTGAGGAGGTTTTGATAATATCCCACCAGAGTTGCTTCCATGTCCTCATGTGAATGAAGGGGCTCCCCATTGGTGGAGATCAGGCTTGTGATTCTATTAGTAAGTCGTCTTTGAATAGTTGTTCTGTGGAAGAACTTGGTGTTACGGTCTCCCTCCTTGAGCCACCGGATGCGTGACTTTTGCTTCCAGAGAATCTCTTCTTGTTTCTTTCTGGCTTCTAATCGTTGGGTGACGACTTGTTCCTGTTCCTTTAAATCAGAGGGAAACCCCTGGATTCTAATTTGCTCCTGGATTTCTCTCATGCAGTTTGCTAATTGTTTTTGGGACGCAAAAATATCCCCAAAGGTATTCTTATTCCAGATTCTGAGTGTCTGTTTTAGATTTTTTAATCTTTGTTGGAATCTGTACATTTTGGATCCTTGGGTTATCTCGGCCTCCCTCCACCATTTCTGAATGTTGGTTTGGAAATCTGGGTGGTCGAGCCAAAATTTCTCAAATCTAAAGGGTTTCCTTCCTGTTGTAGTTGGAAGGTCTATCCAGAGCTGAATGGGCCAGTGGTCCGATCCAGGGATGTCCAAGATGGAGGCCTCCATGCCTATGCCGTCCATCATAAGGGGGTCCCAGATGAGGAACCGATCAAGCTTGCAAGCTATCTGATGTGTGCCCATTCTTCGATTTGTCCAAGTATGAATGCCATTAATAGAGTCCAGGTCGATGAGGCCATGGATATCTATGAAACTGTTGAAATTGCTAGTTTCTTGATCCAATCTTCTTGAGCCACCTCTTTTCTCTTCCAGACTGCGGATGATGTTAAAATCACCATCTATGATCCATTTGTTGTGCTGGTGTAAGGCGGCCAGGAATTCTAGGTTCCGAAGGAAGGCTGATTTTTCCCCTGTTGTGGCTGGACCATAGACATTGGTTAAATGTCCCGGTTTATCAGAACCGATGAGTTTGTAGTCCGTAGTGATGGACCCTCGTGTAGCTATGAATTTCTCAAGCAGTATTGAATTTGTATTCCAGAGGATGGCTAGTCCCCTTGTTGTACCTGTGGCATCTATCGCAACAGCTGCCCCTTGCTTCCAACATTAGGGGAGTAATTTATCTACATCTTCTGAGGCGCATTTTGTTTCCTGCAGAAGGACGATGTCAGGTTTTTCTGCCATGATCAGCTCGTCTAGAAATTTGTGCTTGCTACGCCCGTTGAGGCCTCTGATGTTCCAAGAGATAATCTTCATGATGATGAGGGGTTGGGGAGGGGAGGAAAGCTATCCGAGATTAGGTGGATTTTCCCTGAGTTAACCATGAAGTGCCCAATTTCTTGTATAAGCTTGTTGGTGGACTTCCGCCCTCTTCTCTTCTCATCTTTCTGGGTTTTACCAGAGCTTTTGGATTGACTGCTTTGGATTCCCAGCCCTTGATTGGCTCTGGCTGTGGATCCAGCGGAGGAGTTGAGATATACTTTATGCACCTTTCGTAATTGATCTCTAGGAATTGTGAAAAGTTTCTGTTGTCTATACGCATGCTCAAGATGTTCCAGATCCACCCCTGCTAGATCGAGCTCTTCTAGCTCCATTTCTGTTTCTCCGTGCTCTGCATCCACAGGATTGTGGATTTCCTGAATCCCGCTTGGTGGGGCAATTTTTGCTTCCTTTCTCAGAGGGTTTTTGTCTTCCCCTTGCTTGGGAGTTTGAGAACAAGTGGTCGGCGGTGGCATGTTTGGTGGTGGATGATCTGCAGGGTTTTCGGGTTGGTCTTGTAATGCTGTGAATCTATTGCTAGTGGATGGATCCTTACTTACCTGGGCTGGTTGTCTTCTGCCTCCCAGGCACCTTTTTCCTGTGGGTTGAGTGAAGTCGTCCTTGTCTTTATTGTTGTCTGGGTTTCCTTCTTTTTGAGCATTGTTGAGGGGTCATTCTCTGAACAGGTGTCCATGCTCATGACACCTACGAAAACGGAATGGGATATGCTCATAATCAATGGTCTGGACCCAGTCCTCATCTTGATATTCCAGAACGATGGAACCGGGAAGCGCTTTAGTTATATTCAAGTAGATGCAGATGCGAGCATAGGAGGTATAACGCCTTTGCTTCGTGGCCTCAGACGATTTGACATATATACCAATGGTGTTACCGATACCCGCCAGGACCTCTTCAAGTAAGAACTCTTGTGGAAGGGAGTATAATCTGATCCATACAGGCGCATGAGAAAATTCTTCCTTTTCGGGGCTGAACTTCTCCGTCCAGAAGCGCAGGAAAAGGCCTGCCGAGTTGAAAAAATATGGTCCTCCGTCGAAGATTCGGTTGCGGTCTTCAAGATTGTAGAAGATTATTGTGAAAAATCCTTTGGATCCTAGTTGCAGTTCATAGTGACCCTTTGGTTTCCACCAGTACTGGATCCAACGGATCAGATCTCGTTCTGAGGGCCAAAGCCCTAAAAACTTTCCCACAAGGGCGTAATATCTCATAAATTGTTTTTGCTCTTCAATGCATGGTGAACTAATCACATATTTGGGAGCTTGTGGAGCTTGTGGGATACACTTACCAGGTTTCCATGGAGCGTTAGTTGTGGGGATAGAGGCTGCCTTCTCGTGGTCTAACTCCATTTCCCGGTCCTTGGACACGCCTTCTTCCCATATGGTCGAGTATATGTCCGGTGGCGGCTCAAAGGCCGGCCGCTTAGTCCTTTCCACATCTTTGCTGCCGGCTGTAGCTTGACTGTAAGAGCCGCTCGTCGGCCCTCCTCCGCTGGGTGGTGGATGCCCCATTGGGGCCATTGCTGGACCCCCACACCACGAAAGGTCTGCAGAACCCTAGTTCGTGGATCAAAACCTAATCTCGCTCGTCGCAGATAACTGGTAGGATGGCATTTTTCATAGAGAAATGGATCATCTATTTTAGATTAGATGAGCCTCCCTTAATAGAGCCTTTCTAAAATAAATAAAAATAAAAAATAAAAAAATATAACTAATAAACTTTTCCCACAAAGAATAGGGGGTCTCATCACGAGCCAACCTACCACGATCATAGAATAATAACATAAGTGGCATTCCCACTATGGATACCACACCAGGGCAATGGCCTTTGACATTTTTCTCGTCAAAGGACAAGGGGTCTCATCACGAGCTGGCTTGTTCACTTAAGTTAAATCTAGTGAGTGGCATTATCACCATGTGGCTACCAAACCAAGATAATGGTGTTTTTGGGAAAAGGTGAGTCAAATATTTATTAAGGATACAGGCTCTTCTAAGGGTTAAAAGGAAACCTTTTTGAGGCTATGGACGTCTGATGACAGCAATGGCTCTGTCTGTGGTATGGAATATTACCTTAAACACCAATTTTATGTGTCTCTAGATTTCCTTCACTCAATAATGTGGCTATCATTTCGACTATATTCAATAAACCTAGGAAAAGTAGTAGCATTATGATATGTGGGATATTATTTTACAATGAACAGATTTAATTTATTCGGCCTATTAATCCTTACAACATTTTTTGAGTATAGGTATAATAAAATCATTTTTTTTTTCACAAAATAGGAATGACGTTTAATGATTACCATTAATAAATGTTGTTTGAAATTAGTGACGGGTCCCCATCAGCGATGGAAGTACAATCATTACCTCGCATCGACAATACCTGCACGCATTTCATTCCCCTACGGTGACGGTCGAGGTCGACCTCTACATTAATGAGGGGAGTGGATGCTCGACATGTTTTTCGATAAGATAGTGATGATTGTAATAAATACCCACATTTGTAAACACTTATTGTTCTCTAATATTTGTTATTTTTTGTAATTTGTTTTCTCCAAGATGGTTTAACCAAGTCTGCTACCAGGAACGATAGTCGTTCGCATTTTCTCACAAAAATGGGTGGTAGAAGTGTGCATAGGGAGCCAACTTTACTATAGGTTACAGAGCAGGCAAGAGAAATCCTACATCGTATGGGGTGGATGCAGTACTTCAACCATTTGCAAGGATATGACACGAATGTCACACTTGAATTCTTTCAGAATCTGCAAGGAGAAATCTCTATGGTGCGAGGCATACAAATCTTAGTCAACCTATAAATCTTAGTAGAGGTCACAGGCCTCCCTAACATGGGCATTCAGTGGACAGGAAGATACACAATGCTGAAGGAAGTTGTGGAATATTTCACAGACCTGGGGAAGAATTGGATAAGAAGGGAAAGCGACTTAATCCCAGTACCCTCAGGGAACCATGGAAGGAATTGGCAGGGATAATTCAGTGGTACATCACCTGTGATGGACGATACGACGTAATTCGACCTCACCACCTCAAATTGTTGGCAGCCTTAAAAGAACGGTTAGTACTTAATCTACCTTTCTTTATGAATGCCATATTACATGAGGTTGCCTTAAGAACACAAAAGTCCAAGGATCTTGTTAATGTTATCAGCCACCAAAAATTAGTTAAACTGGTAATAAATAAAGCACTGAGTCAAACTCAATTGACTTGGGATAGTCTGATTGAGGTCAATAGACTTTCACAACTGGAGCATCGTGAATTATTCCATAAATACCCACCACAGGAAATTTAATATAGATAGGCAGAGGAGACTACCGCCCAAAGATAAATTACATCTCCTCAAACCGAAGCTGAGAGAGACCCTGCCCAAAGCAAAGAGGCCCAGACCTCACAAACACAGGCATTAATGAAAAACAGGAAGAGAGAAATGGCTTCCCCTAAAGCCATCATTAAGAAAAGGAGGAGAAGCAGACGAATTCAGGAAACAACTGAAGAAATTCAGGATACAACAAAACAGCCTGAGTAACTTCAGAATTTTACAGAACAGTCTCTACAAGAAAATGTTCATGAAATTGGGCAAGGAGAACCAACCTCACCAAGGAATGATCAGGAAGACACCCAACCAACATTAGAGCATCTTAAAAAACAATTTTTGAAGAGATATGAGGTAGAAATAGCTCAGGTTTTGGGGAGCTTAGGAATCTCAATTGATAGAGGCACAGATAATCCAGAAAAATGCCCAGAACAAGCCTCCTCTTCAAAACCAGCTGAAGATTTTCCTGATATTGAAATGTCTTTCCCAGAGGACACAACACATGAAGAACCTCATTTTGAAATGAGAATCCCTCTTGGACAGACAAAAAATTTGGAAGGAACAGAGGAACAACAATCTACTAGCCAGAATGAAGAAGACCTTGAGACCTCTCATAAATAGAAATCAACCAAGATCCATAAGAAAATTAGAATGTTAAAAAAATAAAACAAATTGTTGAAGAAAAAGGCTAAGAAGGCCGAAGTATTAAATAAGAAGGTGGGTAAACTCAAGGAAATTATTAAAGAATTGAGGAAGCATCTAGAACAAGCAGATAAGGCCCATAGAAGAAAGAAAAACAAAAGGGCCGGAGTGGAAGGAAGAAACCCTCTTCTTAAAGAAGCAGTCACTACAAATTCTGTAGGGATACAGATAGACCCTAAACAAATAGTAGTAGAAGAGGCAGTAGCTCAAAATGAGGAAGTAATTCCCTTAGAAACACAGGAAATGATGACAGCTATAGAAACAATTGATGTTGAGGTGCAGACAGATACCCCAGTCTTAAAGGAAAAAACTCAACTCCTTGAGCATAATGCTACCATCAGGAGATTAGAGGAAGAATTGATGCAGTCTCAACAAACCCTGATTCAAAACAGAAATGAATTACTGACTTGTTGGCAGCCAATTCAAATTTTCATACTGTCCTTATAAGATGCCTACACCATCATTTTGCAAACTTTGATTTTGTCGCAATCTCTTCAATAAAACGACACTACTGTTTTATATGCGTTTGCACACTTACCTTTGTTCTTGTTTTCAAGACTGAAGGCGTGAAAAATTGGTTTGCGAAGTCACATTAAAATCATTACTGGATTGTTATGATAGCTCTTGTTTTAATGCTCATCATGTTTTCAAATTTTTTTATCGTTACACAATTGACAAGATTATGTTGGCAGCCAACTCACATTTTTCCATGATCCTATAAGCTACCTACACCTATGTCTTGCAAGCATCAAGTTTTGTCGCAATTTTCAAATAAACGACACTTTCATTTCTTGCGACATTTACACATTTATCTTTGTTAAGTTTTCACGACTGTAAGCGTGAAAATTTCTCCTTTCGAAGTTACATTTTGATCACTATCTGAACTGTCATGATCTTTTTATTGATAGGCCTACTGCGCTTATTTTTTGTTTATCATTATGTGGCTGGAAAGACTTTCGATCTATGCTCATTGAACATTCTTACATCGATTGCATAACTTGATTTTATTGAGTTTGTAAGGCATTGAGCATTTGGATTTACACTTTTTATGACTTTCCTGATCTTTGTTTCTGCATAAGGGTCATGGTTAATTTTGTTTATATATATTATATAATCCTTATGTTAAATTTTTATAACTTTCGTCTTGTCAACTTATATGAATATTGTTTGGCACCTTGGTTAAAATTTTTGATTATATGCATTGGCGCATAGTTGATTTTGGGTTTTGATTTACACATCGGATGTTTAAAACACTATGGATTAACGTTTGCGCGTGTTGGCATACACATTTCATTTCATTGGTTGTACACATGGATTAATGGTTGAACTATTATTATGGAGTGAATAGCTATGAAATTTGACGGTTGTACTGGTGTAGTGAATATTTTGCATGGCAGACTCCACCACCTTCGCATGCGCACATTAATGCTTACCCATTTTGCTCGTTCATTGCTGTTGGTTTGGGTAGCTCTGTTACTGTGTGTGTTGGTGAATTCGAACCCTTACCATGCTTTCAGCTCCATGGACCCAGTCGTGAGAGTTGAACCCAATGGCAACCAGGCCCTGTTGATGTTTGACAATGCCCGTCGAGATTTTGCAGACAGTGGATGGCTTACCTTCATGAAATGTTTTGAGGGTTTTAACCTTTGCGTAGCTCGACAGTTTGCCATGAACTTCTATGGATGTCGAGCCAAATTAGGCGATGTACAGTTAGAGATTGATGAACAATTCATCAGCTCAGCTACGGGGTTATCTATTTCGGGACAGCGCTGGTTTAAGAATTGCAAGGTCGAGGAACTGTCGTGGACATTGTTGTTTCAATCACGCAAAATCACCTCCTGTGATAGAGGTATGCCCGTGACTATGCTTAAACAACAATGGCACGATTTATTAATGATAATCAAGTAGTTCGTCACCTACGAAGGCAGATTCGGACTAGTATTCCTTTATCACCTGCGTCTATTGATGATTTTTATAGGGTATCCTCTAAACATGCCGTTCTATTTTCATCGGAGCTTGTATAAGATGTCCAAAAAATATAAGAGGCACAAGGATGACAACAACTTATTTCATCATGGGCTTATTAAGCTCATTGTTGTTTATCATTTGAATTTGCTTGGTGACAATTGGAAGTCCTTCATCACCCGTAATGGCTTTGAGGACACCGACCCTTTACAGATTGATAAATCTGTGGTAGTTGAAACCAAGGATGTAACCCCGGTGCCCTACCATGTCCTACTTCCTAAACCCTCGGTCGACCCTCCTATTGACTTACCCCACACTGTGACTAAGAGTGTTGAGACTGTTAAGCCTATGATCAAGAAACCCAAAGCCAACCTTACTACAAACGCCAAAGGTAAAAGGAATGCACGTTTGATTTCACGGATGGCAAGGAACAAGCCAAAACCCCCTGTTGAGCCAACCCCTATCGTCTTGAGTGAGGACTCTGATTTGGAAGTGGAGTTTTTCTTGGCCAGGGAATACCCCTATTCGCAAGGTTTGTGTGTCGAACCCTCATATGACTTTGTATCAAACCTACCCCCTGCCTAAAGGATGACCCTAATTACCCAGGCATTAATTTGCCTTGTGAAACCCTCGGTCATTTGCCCAAGCCCTCACCTGCTCTATCTAAACCTACACAATCACCCTATGATCAGTGAAATTCATGGTTAGAGCGATATTATATTGATATTCCTATACTCCAGTCAAATATTCAATCTTTGGAAGACCAGATTGTCGTGCTAACTAGACAAAAAGCCAAGATTCAAGCAGTGGATAAAAAACAAAAGACAATCAGCTCTATATTGTTCAAGAACGTGGAATCATCCACGGCTATTGTGAATTCCAAGCTGGCATAATCAAGTGGTCTCGTCGCTACACAGGTATGGTTTTCACATCATTTTATTTTGTAAATAATCTAGTTTGCTATAATGATTTGTATTCAGTTTTTAAACAGTTCTTTTCACATCTTGAATAGCTCTGTTATATTACATGCATTCTATATATAGATTTGTTTTGAATAAAAAGAAATTCTGAATTGATATGCGATTTGGTTATTCCCGATATAGAAATCAATAGATTTGATTGGATTTGAGTGATCTTCGTTTGAATTTGTTTGATTATTTGCCTCTAAATGAATTGGTTGATATCCAATATGAAAAGGAAATTTTTCATAATCAGTTTAGAACACAATCGTGCTCGGATTTGGTTTGGTTACGATCCATATGCTATGGTTGGTGAACGATTTGATTGAGTTTGATTGTTACAATTTTGCTCGGATTCGATTTCATTATCACTGATATGCTATGGCTAGTAAATGTTTTCTGGAAGATACTTGCTACGATGATGTGTCGTGTGATGTTCTATTTTTGATTGTTTCCAAGTTAAGGATAACGACTCTGTTGCTTTGATGAGAACATTACGCTCAGATAACATTCGCGCCCGAATTGGAAATGAACCCGAATCATAACAGTGTGGAAATCTTAGCTAAATCGATTTGCTCTGGTTCTAATTTAGCAAGTTTGTCCTATGATTCGAGTTCAGGTTATAATTGATACTCTGTATTTTAAATTTGTGAAATGAATTGGTCAAACCCCGATATGATTCGTTGGATTGAAGCGATTGTGATCAAAATTAATCAATCTTGTTTGCTTACTGCGCAATGGTCAACGATCGAAATCTATACTAAATCCTATTCGATTAATCCTGTTATGATTTTGTTATGAGTCGATTATTGTTCAGATTCGTTCACAGCCTAATTCGTTGCTATACAGTTATCGTGATAATCCTTTTGATTCACAAGTGTAACGAAAGGTTTGCGATTTGTTTTGTTTTCGATTGAATATCAAAACGACTTCATAATAGATGGATTTGATCTGTTGAAAAATGATTATGATACTGTTACATATGATTTCATTTACTCGACTGATGACAATGATCGAAAACAAAGTATTTCTATCCTTGTATTCAATTAAATGATATGAATCTTTCGCTATATCATTACGGCTATAACGATTGGAAAACGATTATGTTGGATTGGGTTGTATCTTTTGTTTAAAAATCTCATACGATATGTTTGATTATCAGTTACAATTGGATATGAAACAATCTTATTACTTTTGGATTATGACTATGTGGGCCCGATTTTGTGTTAACAAAACAACA
>ML865689.1:0-12300 GCA_009831015.1 Picea engelmannii | reverse complement strand
TGCCTCCAACCATGTGCCAAGTATGTACCAATCATGTATCAAATAATCATCAACTATGACTCATCGAGATATACCAACACCATCAACTATACACCTCATGTATGTGCCAACTCATCAACTACTTGTCTCAACCATGTACCCAACATGTACCTCAACCAAAATCCCTCATAAATTTCATCATTCAAATCTTATTTGTAACTCTGTAATAGACCTGGTGTATATGATCACATACCTTGATGAATTTTGTCTTATTTTAGAGAGCGACCTTGTATAGCGTGCCTAGCATGGAATATTTGTTGAATCAATCTTAGAAAGCATCATCAAAAGAATTTATCCTCCCTTGAATTTCGGCCCTCTTTTCTGCACCTTCCCTCTGAAATTGAGCTTAGATATCCTTTGGTTACCTCAGTCACCTATAGATATTCAATATTCTCAAGTGTGATATGAAATGAGATAGCCTTGCCTCTTATTTATACTCTCCAAGTAGCTTCCTTAAAAACATCTTCTAGGTCAATTTGCCCACTTTCCTTATTTTAGGGTTAACTCACTTCTAATTTCTCTATTAAATTTTTTATTTAAATAATTTATTTTGTATTCACTTTGAATTATAGTACACTCGTCACTTCACTTTATTATTTACCTTCTAAAATATTCTAAACCACTTTGACTACTTTGACCTTTTGGGGCTTCTAGATGACATATGAGTTTCCTCCAACTTCGTAAGGCCATAATTCTCAAACCGTGAGGAGTTATGTGACGTTCCACATACCACCAGAAATGGCATGAAATGTACTATCCATATAAAATAGTATTACCTGAAAATATATCAAAACCCATACCGTTATCCATCAAACAAACTTGGGTCCATTACCCAAACCTGAGTTCTCCAACTTCTCATGGCCATAACTCTCTAACCGTGAGGAGTTATGTGACGTTCCACATACCACCGGAAATCGAATGACAAGAACTATACATATAGGATAGTTTCACTAACAAATTCACTAACTTTCATCTCATTATTCCATAAATAAGCATGGTTTCTCTAACCATACTTATAGGATAACTCAATCCAAAAAGCATCTTCCCATGAGAGATTTCACCATAAGGGGACCAATTTGGATTTCATCCATTTGTACTTATTATCAAACATGACAAGACAATAATGAGTCATCTTTACATCAAACAAACTTGGTTCCATTACCCAAACCTTTGTGCCACTCGACTTTCTTCAAGGGTTGACATCAATCTACAATAACACTCTCCAATAGTTGACATCAATGACAACCAACAATACATACAAATTATCCATCAACCTAATCCAATTGCTTGACAGTTATTAGAGCTCGAATTGAAATTGGAATTGGCTGAGGGTTAGACTAGGATCGATCTAGAACTAGCCATCGAACTACGTTTGTGAATCGGTCTAATTAATATATATATATAAAAGATGTAAATTATAATAATAAAATATACATATTATTAGATTCATTCACATAAATGTAAATCCAAACCATTAGACACAAAATATGAAATTTTTTCTCATGTATATAGCATGTAAAGGTGAATATAGAAAAATGGGACATAGTGTGGTACATATCTGAAACAAAATACGTAAACATAGAGGCTCTAAATGGCCTCTAGAGTACAATAAACATCATGCTAAAACCTATAGGCTACAACAAATAATTTCATATCATCAAACTCATCCCCTATATTGGGCTCCCTATCATCAGTAGCACCCTTTGCCTCCTCCTCTGGTGTGTTCCTCAGTCCTCCACAAACATCTCTAAATGATCACAAATTCTCAATGAGAGAGGTGTGAGAGAAATAGAAGGGGGGTCATTATATAACTTTGTTTTAGGGTTTGGGAAGCCCGGGGGGGATCCTTTATCTTTTTTGTTCCCATTCCCTGGAACCGTTGTTGGTCCCACATATTGGTTAACAATGAGAACCAATTTGAACTAGCCAATTCGATTGGTTCATTACCAAAGTGACTGGTTTGACATCCAAACCAATCAGTTTGGTACCAAACAGGATGAACAAGTTTGGTTCAACCACCTGTTTGGGGGTTGAAGGGTTTGGACCATTGTATTTTGACTTGGCTAAGACTCGTGAGTCTTGGATGGGATGATTATTTTCCTAAGACTTTCACTTGAAACTAGTCACTCACCAGACTCGTGGGAGACTTTCCATACCCGCCAAGACTTGCCATATTTTTTGTGCACAAAATTTACTATATTTTAATTTTTTTTTGTATTTGATGAGTCTTTGTCTACCACTAAGTCTTGCTGAGTCCTAGGCCAGCTGAGTCTTTGTCAAGTCTGAGTGTGAAGACATTTTGGACCTCTCACCACTGGCCTATCTTGATATGGATTGTAAAGATTATTTGGTATTCAACTGATATAGATGATATGCAAGAATACTAGCATGAAATCTTTAGCTCAATATATGGATCTTAGGTTGAAGAAAAGAATATTATGGAAATATTCAGCCTACAAATAAAGAGTGTTATAGGATCAAGTTCTTATTTGATTAAAAAAAGAAATTCCTATAATATCGAGACACCAATGGTAAAGTTGTCACATTGGGAAACATAAATCCCCAATTATCCTTCAGAATAAAATGTGGAAAACAAACTAGAACCAGAAGGGCACAAGCTATTGGGATGGACAAGCTATTGAGTAGTTAGAGAGAGATATTGCCAGTAGCTAGTGGATAGAATCTTGGATATTCAACAAATTCATCGGTGACAGATTATCATAAAGCAAAAAACATCAAATGCATAGTACATTCAGAAAATGAATGAATTTGCACAAATGACTAATGTCAAAAAAGAAATTTCCTTGCAGTCCTTTGTGATTTGTTGTGTGCCCCAAAATCCTACTTCCATGAATTTCATGTTTATACATATTTTGTTTTTGGGTATACTTCATGTTGCTACACATCATATTTTTTTGAAGAGACATAACTTTCAGACTTTATAACATTTGAAGTGTCATGATAGCATAGATAGCAATAGGAATTTGTTTCCTATACAATTTAGCTGTCATTCTTTTATTGTCATGGTGGATTTTCTTGAAGCTATTTTATAGATTATCTATACAGATGTGGGTTCCTCTTTTTGTGACAATTCATCACGAAGTTATATTTTTTATTTCATATGCGAATGTTTGACATCATAAATATTTGAGAAGACTTTTTTATAACAGTTTCATGTGTTTGATACTAAGAAGTGGAAGCACTTGTAAGAGGTATAGAACATATATAGAAGAAATAGAGAACATGACAAGTACTAAACATATGATATATCTCAATAAATTATCACATAGAAAACCCTGCATTAATAAATAATCACATAACAATTCATAAACATTAAACATAACCAGAATGGATGGCTATATAAACTATCCTAAAAGGAGAAATCACACCTGATCTGATGAGTTGGTTAGCACAGTTGGAATGGTTGGCCCTGCATGCTCCTCTTCAGCTATATGACCCTTTATTTGTCCTAAGCTTCCTTCACTCGACGAACAAATATCTTAGAGTACCTGCCAAAATCATTCAACCTCCATAAATATCTACAAAATCAATACAAGTCATATTTGTAGCGCATTATTTACTCTAAGATGCACTTTTATGAGAGTGTTAGAACATACCTGAATGATATCCTCTTGGTTTTGAGAATAATTTATTGGACCCACGCATCTAATATTGGATCAAACGACCTCCCTTGATTTGAAGTAGCAACAATGAATTCAACATTGACTTTGTTGTTGCTCTGTTGGATCGAGGGAGGTTTGCTCCAAGATTAAATGGCTCCAATAAATTATTCTCTACTGAACATGGACAACCATGTGAAGGTGGAGTATCTTATTGCCCCTCCCCTCCCCTCACATCACTCTTAATTCCCCAACACCCAATCTATTTTCTACTAGAAAATATGCATTAAAAATATTCAAAACTGATAGAATGTGATTGTAAACCTATGCAAGAAAGTTAAGCTAAAATAAGTACAAAGTTGTTTGATTTCAATTTTCTTTGAACACAAGAACTAACCATCTATATTTCATTTTTTTCCAACACGAGTACAAAAAAGTATTTCATATAAAAAAGATTTTATAAATAGTTATTAAAATATTGTACATCATCATTTATTTTTAGCCAACCTCTTCTTAGCTCTAAAATTCATAAGCATTTCATCAATATCAATGTCTTTGTTCTATGGTTTCTCTTCAAAATTTGATTGTGCTTGCATCCTCTCACGTAGAGCACACCTAGTTGAGGGGTACTCACAGGGTAATGGAGGCTGTTGTAACAAAGCATCACCCACAAAAGAAAAAAATATAAAATTTATATGGCCATTTTTTAAATATCATTGAACTAGTTTAGTAATATTAAAAAAACATCTGCAATGTCATTACTTTCCTAGTGCACTGGTCGGCACTGTTTGAATGGTTTCCCCCATGTGCTCCTCTTCAACTGTATGACCCTCAAGTACAACATTCTCTGCCATTGAAACCACAAACTTTATAAGGACAATCATAAATGTATAAGTAAAAAAAATAAGAAGTACAAAATGTATAACTACAAAATTATGAAGTATATGATTAAAACAAAACTATATTACCGTCATGTGCCTTAGTCGTAGCACCATCATGGGGTTGCACTCCAGTGGAATGGGACTGCACAGGAGAACCATCTTCTGGTTGCAAAACGATATCAATGCACTGCTCTCCAATACTAGTGGGTTGGTTGACAATGTTGCTCCCCTGATTAAAACAAAGTTGTAACACATTAAATTTATTGATGATATCAAACATGAATGTATTATATTAATAATGAAAGGTTAATGTGGATTTAATTTTATTTACATTATCCTGCAAAGTGGCCAGTTGCGGCGGTGGCCAAGGTTTTATTAAATGTCTCTACACCAAAAAGGCTTTCAAGATAATCCATCAATTCTTTTTTGAGGTTGGAATTATGGGAATTCAACCTCTCCCGTATGGTGGGCTCAAAAATCAGCAACACCTTATTCTCCAAGACCCTATAAAAATAATTGTTCCCTACATGCAAAAATATTATATGATTATTAATTTAAAAATAATAATTTAGATGATTTATGTTTGTCTACATAGAGAACATGAAACAGTTAAAATTTTAAAAATTACCTGGGACTTTAACTTGATTTAATGGAATCCCTTCCTCACTGACCATAAATGTTCCCTTAAGGGTCCTCGTGTTGCTCACACATATTTCTTTAGGAAAAGAAACCATATAGTTGTCCAAATTATCAACATCATCTCTGTCACCACCTCCAGAGCCTACCTGTGTGGCTTCCTGGGGGTGCATGTCATGGCTCCCACCTAATGGTGTAGAAGGTGGAGATATGAATAGCCACATCCTGGAGGGTATACGAGGGCTTGCATCGATACCCTGTGGAGTCTGTGAAGTGCCACTACTACTGACACCATGTATGTCGGGGTTAACAGGATCCAAAAATCTCTATATAATAAAGAAAGCCTTTTTTCGTTTAGATAATGTAAAAGTTAAAAATCAAGCTTTCATAATTGATCTTATGGAATAAAAATAAAACCACTTGAAATTATGGTTATTACCTTATATGTGTTAAGCCTTGTCATAACTTCTCTGATCATTTCTTCGACTTTAGGAGTTTGATCTAGAATGTCTAACAACTGAGCCAGTTCCCTGTTTGTTTGATTTGTCTTTTTTTTTATTAATACCATAGGGTCGGGGGATGCGTACAAATCCCTTTCTCCGAGCGAATTATCATCAACATCATGGCCCGCCGACTACATATTTCAACAAAATAAATGTTATTTCAGTTACGTAAACAAACAAATCAACTGATTGCCACAAAAATAAAATGCACATTAAATGTAACTCGAAAATTGTTGTTTGTTTACCTGTTCTGAGGCTATTGATTTAACGGGATCAGTCTGCCACATTACATAAAAATTAGAACCGTGATCATGATCATGAGAAATAAATTCAAATGTATGACAAATAAAGCTAGTTCATGAATACGCATGGGACAAAAACATGACATGCAAAAAACATAAAAGAAAAGAGTGACTAAAGAACATAATGAAAATCATAAAATATAAGAGTCATTTCTTACAGGTTGGGTAAAATAGTATACATACCACCCCCATAATAGCAACGTATGTATCTATTCGATTCAAATTGTAATCAATCAATAACTCTTCCCCTGCAACTATTGATTTTATTGCACATAGGAATACACATTTTCCTTCACACCCCTCAAATACGCAATTGGGTTGCTTATTTGTGGTCGCGGATTGTGTACTATTTAGAAACCCTACAATATTCTCTTCTTATTTTGGCCTTTTGACAATATAGATAGTTTCTCCTTTATTTTGATCATTGTCTTTTAGCTGTATATAATTTGCATCCAAGCCATAGCTTTGCATTCTTTTTGTATATTGGACTAGTCATATCCAATCTTTGTAGATATAACAGGCTCCAACATACTCCATCAATTCAGTTAATCCTTCATAGCAAACATTTATTCCATCCATGGAAAATATCCCCAAACCATGTAATGACGATGGAGCAATTCGGTCTATCCTTTCGTTTACACAAAAATCCGTGTTTATTTCAGGAAGATCCTTGAGTACCCATCGTTTCACTATATGTTTGTACCTCAAGGGCACCTTGATGTCATCTATGCTCTCATGATCATAAGAACATGATCCTCCTTTTGCAAGAAACAATTCCATGTGTCTATGGAATTTTCTTCTGATCTTGTCACCTCTAGCTAATCTCCGCCTGTTAGACCTACTAGATGTCTCACTTTCCTATATTCTACTTGAACTTCCCTCACTCAATGAAGATATATTTGACAAATACCTTCTTGCTTGTACGTTCTATAACACCATCAAATGAGAGAAACAATCAACCAGTGTCTTATAAAAAATATATAATTAAATTGCATAGATAAAACACTTATTTTTAAACAAAATTGTTCCAATGAATTGTTTTCATATGAACAATATCTCACTACCTAGCCATAAGCATCAAGTGTAGATGCAAGAAGGCATAGTGGTCTGCATTCCACTTTGTCAAAGTGTCATTTAGGACATTCAGAAAATTCAATAGATCTTTTTTTGGAAAAACCCACGAAGATGAACGTGAGGTATTTGCAAGGTTTTGATAGTGTGGAGGACACACCACATATTTCACCAAAAACGTTTTATTATCCGTCTCCAAAGCATGCACATCTATTTGAAAGATGTTCTTTTGGAACAATGTGAAGGGACAATTTTGATGGTTGGTTATAAATTATTGAATTGAGCAAATGAAAAAGTTAAAAATACAAGCAAAACTTATCAAATAGAGAGATTGAGGGATAAAAGTCTAAGTTGTAAATGTAATATTTCTCCTTGAACCATTGATTTTTTTGGAACCTAGGGTTGTGAACTGGTACATTGTCATAAAGGGTGAGAATGAGAAAGAAAACAGGTTGAATGAAACCTATATAATCAATGTGGCAAGGAAGCTTGGATGCTCAGTTTTCCTCCTCCCTAAAAACATTGTTAAAGTCAATCCTAAAATGATACTAATTAACTGCAAGCATTATGCTTTGAAGTTGTTGGAAAGTTCAATGAAGCATGTGCAATTCTAGATAGAATTAGGGATGAGGGATGCATCCCAATTTTATAGCCATTAATTCTTCACTGACGTTCTTTGTAAAAAAAGAAAACATATGGGGCTTATAGTTTGTTTACTACGATAAGAAAATGTGTAGAATGAATAGAAGAAAATATTAATCCCAATAAAGAATATTGAAGTTGTTTGAAGCAAATATTTGATATTACCTTGGATTTCTTTATTTTGAAGTATTGATTTAATGTATGATTCCTTTTAAGTGTCCATTGAACACAAAAATCGAAGTCATGGCATGCTTCCACTCACGTGTATGTTTTGAGTTATGGAATGTTGGAAAAAGGAAGAGGACAACCATTGAAAACCAAATATCCTCAAGTCAACAACCCTCAAAGCTCATGCACCAAGGTTCTTAGGTCAGGTTTGTTTGAATACATCAAGATTGAAGGAATGAAGGGAAAAAGGTACATATTTTAAATTGAAGCAAGGGAGCACGCATATGCACATTGCAATAGAAACATGGACAACAAGATAGAAAACCAAATAGGAGAGGAGTCCTATAAGAACCTAAGGATAAACCTTTGGCTACAAATGCTTATGATGTGGGTAACTATAATTTAAAATAATTTTATTAAAATATATCATGATCATCTATTTTTGGAATGAGGATGAAATCATGTAAGGGAAAAGACCCAAATAGAGTGGGAAGACCAAGAGTCACTTGGAAATCCAAGAGTCGCCCTATTTTGTATAAATGGGACCCTTGCTTTCATTTGAAGGTTTTTTTTTTTTTCATTTGCAATGAAAATTATCTTCTATGTAAATGAAGAGGCCAGAGTTAGGAGAATTCTTCACACTCTCAATATATAATCTTGGTTTTGGATTATTCCCTCCTCTCCTATTTTCTCTCGGTGCTTATGGGTTGTAGCCTTATGTCATGTGGATTTTTTTATTGATGTTGTGTCACTACTCACTTATCTTTCATGCTAATAGTTATATATAATTTTTTGGTATTTGTAAGTTATCTTTATTCATTAGAGAAAGTAGCGAGTTTGGTGTCGACGATGGATGAGGGACTATTCTCCCTTTCTCTTTGAATTTATCTTATTGATTAATATCTAACATGTTTTATGTGAAACATATCATTTTCTTAGTAATTGGATCTATATTTATACATGTGGAAAAAGGCCAAGTTGGGGTTCTCCTTGTGATCGTAGGCTATTTCCAATTCCCTAAGTATTCCTCTTGAAGTTTGGTGTTGATTATGGATGGAAGACTATTATCCATACTTTCTATACCATTCCATTATATTTCATGTCAAATCATCCCTTTATTGTTCTCCCATGGGATTAGTCTATGCTACATCCCATTTGCATTCTACATAGCATAGTAGATGCACATCATTTTTCATTATAAAAATCCAAAAAAAAATGGACTAGGACACAAATGGTAAAACATTAAAGAATCAATAGAACCAACTATATCTGGAGGGTTTTCCATTTCAAAAAAGGAAGGTTTTATTGGTCCCTTTTACCAAGTGAACCTATAATTTTGAGTAAAGGGTATTTTTCTATGTCGATGTTATGGCACTAGAAGGAGGGTGATGGCAAGTTGTGGGGTGATGACAAGCTACCTTGTGTAGAGCTGCATTATGTTTGAAAGGATATAAATTTCCCCTTCACACATCAAAGGTATACAATAACTATCAACAAGGGGTTCATAGTTGAGCATGAAGTTCCTAATATTATCTATGGTCTAGGAAGGGAAATTGGTAGGATTTTTCTATACCATTCCCAAAGACTATGATGGTTGTCTTGTCAAGATTTCATCCCTCCACATAGATATAATGTCATCGTCATCAGAAATACTCCACCATTATTCTAACTACATAGATATTCGAAATAAATTTCATTGAGGACTTCACTTTTCAAACAATGTTCCAAACAATGGTTATTTAATGAAATCTAGAATCACTTGGGATCATCACTAGAATCATTCTTGGATTGGTTGATCATTATGGTTGAGATTAATCCTTTGACCCTTGTGTTTAGGTTAGGTAGCTACTAGTAATTAGTATTATTATTATAAATTAGGAAACAATGGGTGATGGGGAAATGATATCAAGTAAATTAGCTTAGCTATTAGGGTGTTGGAATTTATCTCCATTGATTCAATAGATAGATTAAGGGGCTTATTACTAGGTGGAGGAAAATACATTTAAGTCTATTTAGCTCTATTTTACTTGACTATGGTATAGGTGTCGACTTCTTATCCTAGGAGCTAGGGGATTTGTTCATAGTTTTGAATATATATGGACCCCATGAATATAGAGAGTATTTTTGGAAATCTCTCTATGATCAATAATTTTGAAGCAAGGGATCATATTTTAGGAGGGGGTTTGAATTTCACTTTAAGTAGAGTAGATATTTAGGGGAATGTAGCACACCCAGATCCTCTATTTTATTTTTTTCAAAAGGAAAATGGAAGATGTTGGGCTAGCTGATATTGAGTCCATCCAACTCACTCCAACTTGGAGGAGGAAGATTTTGTGATGCCACTCTTAGGGAACCAACAAGTATTCAATTCAAAAGGTAATTACAACTTTCTCCCATAAAAAATTGTTCAGGATGATATAGAACTATATTGTGTTGAAATTAAGGTTGAGGCCCTAGTTTGTACTGAGATAGATGGGTTTCCAATGATTTTGTTAAGGGTCAAATTAGGGAATTGGAACAGAAAAAAAGGAAGTTGGTTGTTGATGAGGAAAATACTAGAAGACTTAAAAGAAGAGAAATATGGCTCTCAATAGAGATGAGAACACAAAATAATTCCACCAATGTGCCAATCACAAGAAAAATGTAAATAAAATTTGGGAAACAAAAATGAAGATGGGACCTCAGCTCATAGTTTCTTAAAACCATCCATGTGATAATTAAAGACACACAAAATGAGAATTGTCAAGGCTTGGTAGGGAGACTTACAACCATGTTGAATTAATTTTCGAATTGTTAGTGCTCACGGTGTGCCCTCGATCTCCTTCTTCGACGTTCTCTCCTCTCTGGTGTGTCCTCCTCTCTCTGGTGTGCCCTCGATCTCCTTCTCCTCGCATTCCCTCCTCTCCATGGAGTGCCCTCAACCTCCTTCTCCTCGCGTGCACGTTTCAAATGGCGTGCCCTCCTCTCCAGCATGCCCTCCTCTCTCTGGGGTGACCTCAATACCCTTCTCCTCTTGTGCCCTCCTCTCTTCCCTCAACCTCCTTCTCCTCATGTGCAGGTTGAAATGTTTGCTCCTTGCTCCTTCTCCTTGCGCGCAGGTTGAAATGTTTGTTTTGTTTGTTTGAAATGTAAGTTTTGTTATTTATTTTTTTGGGTATATTTGTTTTTGTTTTTGTGTTTATTATATTTGTATATAATATAATATATATAATTTATAATTTATATATAATATAATATTTTCATTTATATTATATTATATATAATATATAATATATTATAATTTATATAATATATAATATATAAATCAATTAAATAACTCAATCATGGTTAAGAAATTAAGTAAATTGACCATGTCTAAGTAATAGTAGATCAACTATGTCCTTCACCTTGTCGATGACTATCTTCTAGTCCAAACCAATACTTGACAAGTAGGATCTCAACAAGGGGGGAATCTTATGGAAAGGTCATTTTTACACCCAACCAATGAGACCCCCTAAATTAGGTTCTACCTCCTGAGTAGGGGCTCAAGCTCAATGAGGGTGTAGGATAAAACAATGAGTACTCAAAAAAATCACTCACCTATATCATAAGTGCTTATCCCACAAGACCTAAGAACTTATATAAATTAGTGTTTGGGTCCTAGTGCCTAGCCCATGAGACCTAAAAGTAGTGTTTAAGGCTTAATCCCCTATGATTTTTCTTTGAATGATGTTTTGGGCCAAAAACATCATCCTTTATGCACCAAACCTTAAAATTAGGATTGTATACCACTCATGGGACACATATTTCTTATGAAGGTCTTGTATTTGGTTAAGACCCTATGATTTTCCCATGAGCCACAAAATAAATGTCTAGGACCTAAACTCCTATTTTTGTCCCTTTACCATGTCTTGAATGAAGAGACCCATCCCTAATGCAGAAATCCTCAAATGTGCACCCATATGCCACTTGTGGGTTAAAGAATCCTTACAAAGATCATATGTCATGATTGGGGGGCCTGTGCATAACCTAATAGCCTTAGAATTAACATATGGTTCCTAGGGAAATGGTTTTTGGCCTTGAACCATGTACTTGGAAAGAAGGCACATCATCAATGTGATAAGCCTCGGAATTGGGCCCAAATCACAATACCAAGAAAAAGATGTTAGCATAAGGGTATGCCATGTAGTCTAGTGTTGATGCATGGCCCATATACCTTAAATATATCATTTAGAACCCAAGCCCTTAACTCTTAGCACCAAGGCATTCTTATGTTGAGAGGCCCATCCTTGGTGAACCAAATATTAGAATATATCCCACTCTTGGGACATAATTACTTCTATAATGGATGTTTCATGGTCCAAGTACTTGTGCATGGTTCATGTGCCTTAGATGATACCTTATGAAAGTAATGTGTCATGGTTTAAGGTGCTATGCATGGCCTACAAGCCATAGAAGC
>WSFP011428973.1:0-21892 GCA_009831015.1 Picea engelmannii | reverse complement strand
TCATTTATCCAGATTGACTTAGGGACGTCTCCCTTGGACTTGCCCTCCTAAATAGAAAGAGCCCCCCATCGAGGTGACAGTGGGTGGTGAAGCTCCTGTTACGCCGGTTTCAAGCCCTAACTCAAGCTTTCAAATCTTTCCTAGAAACCGTGCGATAACAGGGACAAGAAGTAATATTATCAAGAAAATGCTCTTTTCTTAGCTAGTTTAGACTTCTTTTTTGTTAGTTTATCATAGATTTTTACTTAGAAATATTTTGGGTTTTCTACTAATAACCAAAGACACTCGAAAGTGTTTTTGGCCATCTTTTGCACTCTTTTTTTTTTACTGTTTTGTGAATTTTATTGAATAAACAAGGGGAGATTCTGCCGAAATTTGACGGATTAAGAGCATTTGAGACTTCCAGAAGCACCATATACCTTGCTAAAGATTTTTTGTAAATTGTAAAATCATTGATCCATCATTATAAGGATCCACATCTCATCTACAGGAGATTATTGTAATTGAGTTAATAAAATAAGTGAGCCAAGGGAGGCCTCACATTTTGTTTCCCCCTACGCGGGTTTGTGTTGTGGTTTTGAACAATTTTCCTTTAGTTTCTTTCTTTTGCTTTAAAGTTCAAACAATCTCACATATAAAGAATAAGCTAAAAACAAATCACAACTTTAGTATAGTTTGCCTTTTTTTTGCAAAGTAGAACACTAGTTAATAGTTTAGCTTGCTTTTATTTCTGCAATTTCAAAGTTGGAAAATAAACCGTCCCCTTAGCTCCTCGCAAGAGGTTGTTCAGTGAAGACTTAGTAATTAGAAAAACATTTCCCTTTCAACATTTTACTTTATTGTTTAAAATAAACCATCCTCTCAGCTCCTAGTGTTGTTCCTAACCCTTTCAGTTGCGAGCTTGTCTCGATCTTCTGGGAGTAAGTTTCACACATGTTGGGTTGGTCAGTGTGGAGTAGTAATAATAGGACAATATAGGTTTCCTCAATCTACCAAAAGATGTGCTAGGGCAAGCCGCACTTCCCTAGGTGGTCTTTGGTAAAAAAATTCTTCTTCAGTGAAAAACCCTAAATTTCTTGTACGACAACAAAAACTTCTAGACACCCAGTGAAAGATGCTCTAATCAGTCAAGCTCTAATAACATGTTAAGTTTTTACTGTTGTTTATTAGGTTATTTCCAAATTTCATGTGCATTCAATGCATTTCCAAAATAATAGTATAAAGAGGATCACTAAAAGAAATACAATCACAAGGTACACAACATTTTATCCTGGGAAACCCTCATGGGGAAGAAAACCCAACAAAACTTCCTCAATAATAGATTGCCAGTACAATGCCAATACTAAGACCAAAACACCAAAGACAGACCAAAACCAAGCATGCACCTCTCTTCTCCTTCGTTAGACTTCTTCCTGCAACTGCAACTGTCTTCAAGATATGCGCACTAGATGATTGAGTTAGTGTGTTCAAATGAGATAACATCCTCACATATAAATACAAGTTGTGAGGTGGCACTAGGGTTGTGACTCTTCACTTGGTGGCGATGAATTCTCCTAGAAGTGGCTCAAACCACTTTACAATTAGTAGGGGCCGACTTTACAAATACCACCATACAAATACATGTTGACCAATCCACAAAAGGGGATTTGATCTTATACAAGACTTGACTTGATCAATCCACAAAAGGGGATTTGATCTATATAATAATGACTCAAATATAAGTAGAATATTCTTTGAAGTTACAATAATTCAACAAGGAGCAATCATTGAGGCGATGTACCCTAACATATTTTGGTCAGGGTGTTTGGTTCACACATTGAACCTCTTGATGCATGATATTATTAAGATGAAGGACCATGATTATAATTGGATTGGTGCATTGTACAATAAAGGGAATAAAATGATTAAATTTATTACCAATCATAGCCATGTCCATTACATTTTCTACAATCACTCTAGGTGGGATCTACTTAAGATTGCAAAGACTAGATTTACTAGCTATTACCTCACCTTTAGCCATTGTTATCACAGAATTTTGCACTTGTGCAAAGCCTTCAAAAGATGCTAAACTTGTGTAACAATTGGAAGTAGATGCAACTGTCAGCTAGGCAAGTACTTGCCTCGTTTTAGTGAAGGATGGGTCCAACACAAGGGAGGCTTCATTGATGACCTCAAGGGATCCTATAGCAATCTTATCGAAGCCTATGGCCCTTTATCTTGGTCACCTGAAAAGGATAGGATAGGTCTTTGAAAGTGTGAAAGGTTAGGAAGAGTTTGGACGAGGTAATTGGTTGATGTATGTGATAAGTTTACCAATGCATGCAATAACAATTACCAAGTCTAAACACATAAAACATCACCTCTAGAACACTAGCTATCAAGCAAAAGGGGCTGTTGTAGTAAATTTGCAGCAGTGAACAATGTTGTATCAGCAAAATATGTTTTGTAACAGAATCAATAAATCATCCCTTAAAAATATCAAGTAAATTCTCAAAATATAGCATTCAATGAGTAGAAGGATTTTCCAAATGTCAAAAAATGTTTTTTTCCTTCTTTTACCATGATATTAAGAAAGTATTCAACAATCCAATCAAGCCCTGATAGTTGTAGCAAGCTTTTATAACAGTGGCAATAAATTCACTTAGATTGCTAGACGTTGGGCTTGCACAAGCATGACAACAACATATAAAACTTAATCTATTTAAACATTTTGAGAGAGAAGGAGTGTGTGTTTTGAGAGAGTAGTATCACTTGCAAATATTAGACTAGCACGGTTTTCTTGTTTAGGAAAATGGAGTCATGAAAAACCTTGAATTAGAAACTAGAGGACTTAGAAAAGAAGAATTGAAGCCCTAGGACCATAGCCTCATAGGCCTAGAACCAAATCTCAAAGACAAAAGCTAGGGTTTATCACCTCATAAACCCTAGATGTTGTCTCCTTCTAGGATGTCTAGTTTGAGGATTCAAGTGATCTAGGATCAAACACTAACGTTTATGACCTTATAAACCCTAGGTACTGAAACTATCTATGACAAAACCTAGGTGGATAAATACTTTTAATCCCTAGGGAAAGCCTTAAATGATTCAACAAATTAAGATGGAAACAAATAGGGAGGGGGATAAAGAATCTTAATCCCTCCTAGGGTTTCTAACAAATTGTACCTACCATATGTATAAACATGCAACAATTTACCATTAAAGAGAGCATTCACCACAATATACCATGAACAAACATGAAACTTGAAATCAAAGACTTACTAAGACAAGTCGTTGCACACGAAGAAAACCCCAGCTCTAGATCTATCCACCAAAACAAGAGAACCATCCACAAGAGAACTCATCCAAGACATGCACAAAAGTACTCCATAGCGAATTTAGATAGAAGAGAGCAAATAGTAGTGATGTAGCACAAGTGATGAGTGAAGATTTGATACAATGGAGTGATCCCTCTATATATATGAGGTAACCAAGTGCATATGTCCACATAAAAGCCTAAAACAACAATAAATCCATGATGCAAGTGGGGCCGACCCCTCAAGTAGCCTCTAACAATAGATAATCATGCTAAAACATCTAAATAAGCCCTCCAAAGCCACTTGTGTGGGTGATGTGATTCCCTAGGAAGGTGTAGGGAGGCCTCCAAAGGCCACGTCTCATCATCAAGGTGCCAAGTATGGTGGAAGGTGACCTGTCCTCATCAAGGGTCATGTCTCGTCATCAAATAACCCAACTCATTAATGTGGTGCCCCAATGGCAAGAAAGTCCTAATCCATGTCATCATCATCCATATGCTCAACGTCCAAGGTGAAAAGACCAACGTCCAAGGTGGAATGAAGGTGCATCTCGTCGTCCTCCATCCAATGCTTGATAACCTATGGGTACAATTCCCTAAGGTGTGGGCTTCTTGCCTATCTGTGTGTTGGCATGATTGTATTTGCAAAGTAAAAGCTCATTCGTCCATCGTTGAAGGTCCAAGAGGTGTGAGATCCTGTATTAGAGAGTGCCAAGTCATCAAGTGACTCAACGCTCTGCATCAGACGTGCTATATCCTGCATGAAGTGAACAACGTCCAGGGTGAAATCATAGGGACGTCCTCAAAAGACCATGTCAGGTGCACCCAAGTCAGTCAAAACCATGGAATCAATTAAAGCCAACAATCACAAGGGGCAATAGTCCTTAGAATCATACAAAGTAAGCTATATATTAATACAAAATCCAAATCAACAACTCTCATTGGGTATCCCTTTCTAACTTCACACAAGCTCAAGACTTTATGCAATTTGGGACGTTTAGGTATGGGAGGACCATCAAAAGACCCTATTAGGTGTGCTAGTACCCAAGTAGAGAGATATTTCCTGGAAGGACCCATCAAAGACATGTAATGAATGTGTGTTGGTTATGGGGTTTACTTCTAGGCATGGGGTCATTAACATGCAAGACAATGTATGGACTCACCTTCATGAGTGCCTTTGAAGAGGGTGCACTTGTCTCTTGATTTCCTTGACGGTTTTTGCATTCCAAACCCCTTATTTGCCTGCTTCTTTATTTATTTGATTTGCAAGTACCCTTAAAAAGGTTTCAAGCATTTATTAATACTTCCTTTGCTTTTTATTAGAGATGTATTCAAGTCCTCTTTGATTGATAATGCGTTTATTTACATTAGTATTAGGGGCAATTTCCATTAATGAGGGGGTAGATCTCAAGTATGGACTATGGATTTTGAATGTCCTCATTATCCCATTTCTTTCTTTGTTATTGGCTAGCTGCAATCTACCTTTGGGCCTTTAGTCCTTGTTATAGCGCAGGTTGTAGGTTGGGAAAAGCTCGACCCAACCACAAAGAAAGTGCTACAACTTGCGAATCCTACACCCAATGTCACCTCGATGTAGGTCCCACACTTCAAGGGTGACTAGGTCACTCTAGGGAGGCAATCCCGATGACCCTAGGGGGATTGAGATGGAGATAGAGGGAAATGGAAGTGAAGCCCCTAGAGGTCAATTCTAAGTGGAATAAAAGCTAGGGAGAGATGCCTTGCAAGTCAATTAATTTCTGCACCACAGGTATAGTACTTCTCCGGATGATTGTACCTGCTCGAGACACAAGAAAAGACACTTGCAATGATATATGTTAGTTGGATCAGAAAGTTGAGCTTGATGTCCCTAATTTCCAGCAATAGATATCAGTATATATCAACAAGTAAATGGTACTATAAGTTGCTCAATAAATGCTAGAGATCAAGTAGAAAATACAAGAGAAAGACTAGCTAAACTCAAGATGAAAAGCCAATATTCTAGCACAAAAGATAAAGCTGTTGTAAATGCTTGTCTGCAGCAAATTATATCAGCCTTATGGCTGTAACATACAATGTATTACAGCAAAAAAATCAGCCACTGAAATCCCCTCAAACTTTGCCAAAAAGTGCGCTAGGCCAAGGAGAGTAAGTGTGCAAACTTTGAACAAAATCCAATGGTTGATAAGAGAGTTATTCAAGCAAATGAGTTAGGGTTTTTGCAGCCCTAATGGCTGAAGATGAAATTTTGTAACAACAACAAGAAGTAGCCCCTTGATGGAGACGCCCTAGTGGCTGTGAGGTACCCAAGGCACAAGGAGTACAATCCACTTTGCAAGAAGTAAAAATGATCGAAATTCATGTTTCCCAATGCAATATTTTATTTCTCCAATGCAATAATAAATGACTAGTGCCTTTACTATTGGGTTAATGGGGTCATGAAAAGATATAGCTAGAGAAGCTACCTCCTTGGGGTTGTAAGCCCTTTTACTTCCCAAGGCAAGTTTCTCTAGCTAGGGTAGAAGCTAAGAGGGTGTATGGTCTTATACTTCTCTTAGAAAACCCTTGTTAAAGCAATAAGATGAAGCATAAAGTGATGACGACTATGGTGGGGGTGTATGCCCTTATACTTGCCACCTAGTTCCTAGCACAATAACCTTGACTTGAAACAAATGATAGCAAGAGAGTAAAACCATATCAATTCAAGGAAAAATGCCAAGATAATCCACCACAATAGCAAGAGATAAGCCTTCAAAGGCTAGCACATCATTCCCATCAACCATAACATTAAGAGATAACCATAATAAGTGCTAAACAGATAAAAGAGCCAAAGATAGGCAAAATTTTTAGACCAAGTCCTCTCACAAGAGGGGAGAGTTATGATTAAAAATGAGATCTTATGATCTCTATTTATACAAAATGTAGCTAACATAGTTTTTCCAAAAATTAAGGATTAAACCACAATATTATGGGTCAACAACCCTAATCTTTCCCCCTTAAGAAAGTAATATTAAACAATTCACTTAAAATTTCACTTTTTGCACAAATAAAACCCTAATTTAGGAGGACGTCATCCCTTTACGGGACGTTTTGCCCCCTTGAGGAAGTCGTTGGTGTTGGAGAAGCATGGATAGGCCTGCAAAGGCCACAAGACCCTTCTCCTCCTCAAATTTCCATGTGTCAAAAGAGTGGCACCCCACCACCATGCCCTAGCCCCAAAAGCATGACATCAAGCTCAAAAGTAGAGCGTTTTGCCCCTCTTGGGCAAATCATTTGGCAAGTAAGGGTTGGGCTAGGCTGTCCAAGTCATCATCAAAGCCATCCAAGTCTGATCTCTCTCATTCGGTATGCGGGCCCTTGGCATCCAACCTGTGGGCTTATAGCCCCATGGAATCCCAAGCTAGGATTTCTCTCCCAAAAATGTCCACCAACTAGGTCTTGCAAAGACAAATGAGCATGCCCTCCAATGATCTCAAGTCACAACATCATGATAAGTGAATCCAATCAATAAATAAGTCATCTAGGCATGTGCATCAAAGATCACTATATCAAACAATTAACAACTCAAAGACGCTATGCGACATTTCAAGCTTAAATATGGGAGGGTTGACGAGGTGTCCTTTTGGGTAGATCTTGTAATAGGTCAAGGAGAGTTTCCAAGAAATCCCTTTCTAAGCCATGTAAGGTGGATGAAGTTGTTGGGGTCAAGACTCAATGGGGATAGGGCTCATGACATAAAAGGGGTCGTAGTGTCTCATTCATGGGTGCCTTTATAGAGGGTGTGTGGTACCTTTGTCCACAATGCACTTTTTCCAAGCCCGTCAATTGTCTTTTATCTTTCTTTCTTTATATTTTCTTTAATAATAGCATAAGGAGAGATTGAAGGTCACTTCCCTAGCGTGGTGACCAGGTGATGGCAATGTCACCGACAAACACCTAATGGAAATGAGAAGGTTGGGTTGTGATGAGACCCCCTTTCTCTCGACCATGCAACTGAGAGCCATTGCGTTGGTTTGGTGACCAGATGATGACAATGTCATACCACTATATATCCATGGACGTGATAGGTCGTCTCCTGATGAGACCTCCTCTCCTTCAACTAACCTTTCAAGCATTTTTTTATTATATTGTGGGTCCCCTTTATTCAAAGATAAGTGTTTCATTTCTTTCTTGGGTGATCCCTGGACGAAGCATCTCAAAGGTTTATATAAGGCTTTTATCTTTTACCCAACACCAACCCCTTTGGGCCTTTAGCTCCTTCTTCCCATAGAACTAGGGACAACCCCTTCATTGGTCAATATACCCTAAAATCCCAAGAGAGAAGGAAATGGAGGGGAATAATGATGGAAAGTGGTAAGTATGGTCGAGAATGGTACAATGGCTCATTAATGGAGTTCCCAGTAGCAAACCCATCCCCAAGGAAAACCACTTACTAGAGCACAATGTCAACCACCAAGGCAAAGTAGGGAAAAAGGCATAATGTCCAACTACATATCATGAAATCTAGAGAAATCTAAGATATAACATAATCAAATGTATTAAATATTGAAATTATGCTCACCATAATACTGACTTGTTCCTCATGGAGCAAGGCCCACTACCTTCTGGAAGCCAGCTGGTGTGGTGGATTCCATCTGCAAACTTGTGACCATCTGTGGTGGTGAGTGGGTTTTCCATGTTGTGCAAAGGGTACTACTGGTCATGTAGTCTCTCAACACTCCATATCTGCAACCCAAGGGCCTTGAGACATCATCTCCTTAGTTATCCACAAAATAGGGATATTAATCCCTTTTTCTCATAAGAGAATGAGGTACATGCCTTTTTGGTGTACATGTAATCGCATTACCAAAAAGATGGGAGAATGGAAGGATCAAGGATAAAAAAATGGTAAGTATGATTGAGAATAGTATGCTACACCTTTCAAGGAACCATGACTAGTACCCCTTTTTCCCCATGAGTGACAACACGAGACTATGGTGCCTAGGATGGCCTCCAAGGTGAAACAAGGAAAAAAGCATAATTTCTGAGCTCTTGATTCATTATCCAACTTCAACCTATGATCATTACTCAAATGCCCAATGTATCAAATATGACACTTTATATGAAACAAGGACTAATGTACCTCATAATGTGTCAGATCATCATCTCCCTTTGAGACTTGATGATTGAGTGTGATGAGCCATGATGATAAGGAAGAGGCATTTGAGGGGGGCTGTTGGGATACTCTTTGTGGAGATGCTTATCATCATCATCTTGAGGATCATTGTCTTCATTCTAGCCCATGAGACACGACCTCCTCTATTTACCACTAAGTGGGAGGGGGTAAAAGGCACCTTTGAAGGTAAGAGAGGCATTGGCTAGTATGGTCTTAAGTGATTCATGGTAGGGTTTGAAAGACAATGTTGCATCTGTATGTGATAGGCATGAATTTCAAGAGGTGGAGGACAATGTTCTTGATGGTTAGTTTTTGGCATAGGTTAGGTAGGTTTTGCAGTTCACCAAGCCCATTTATAATATGATTTGGTTTGTAAATACAGATAAACCAATGATTGTGGAGGTGTATGAGCATATGGACAACATGATAGGCAAAATCAAGGACATTGTTGAGCCGAGAGATGCAATCTTGTATCATCATATTCATAAATGTGTGGTCAAAAGGTGGGACAATATGAATGTTCCACTCCATGCCCTAACATATGTTCTTACACCCAAATATTATTTTGCATCTTGGTTGGCCCAACCAACGCTTGGGGGTGGGTTTAGGAGATAACACATGGATCTAGAGGTACAAAATGGGTATATGCTTGCATTAGACAAGTTGGTCCTTGATGAAGAGGAGTGTGCTCAAGTATAAAGTGAATTGAGCAAGTACATCAGTGAACATGTAGTCTTTTCTAACTTGCATGCAACTAAGTAAGAATACTACTCTCTCTCGATGGTAGAGTCACGAAAAGTAAGGATAATTCTTGCTCTCGATGGTAGAGTCGTGTATACCGCTCTCTCCTGATGGTAGATTCACAGATACCCCTCTCTCTTGATGGTAGAGACACAGTTGGATCTAACTCTATGAAGGAAAGAGACCAGGCGGAAAATGACCTCAAGGCGGAATGGGTGGATGCCAAACTTTTCCTGGATGATGGGTTGCGGAACCGTCCACTTGAAGCAGATGATACGCCTGAGAAGCAAGGTCTTAGGGGTTGGACCCCCTCCAACCTAGCTTAGTCTGTCCATAATAGGCTCGACCCCTAGATTTCTGAGCCATAGAGAACTGTGGGTCTAATGATTTCCTACATGAGGTAGAGTTTGGACGAGATGTCCTGAAACTGACCCAAGAAGCATTGTCTCTCAATGAGGGCCAGGGAACTGTATCCTTTACTGATCCTAGGCATAAGGGCTTGTCGCATGCTTAAACGGGGCCCTGTGAACTATACTCCCAATTAAGTGTATGATGTGGTGATCTCAATCTCTGTTCCTTGTAATAGAAATGCAAGTGTGTAAGGGAGCTCTTCGATGCATTGAAGATCAGAACCTTGGTTTTACCTAGGTTGACTGTCAACTGTCGAAGGTCACCAAAACTGGCGAATGCATCAATCTGTCTTTGTAGGCCCTCAGGAGTGGAGGCCATCCAAACCAAGTCCTCAACGAATAAGAGTAGGGTGATCAACACCTGATGTAGAAGGCAAACATCTCCCACCTAGATATGCTCATGAAGGTAGGACTCCAGCTCATCAATATAAATCCCAAAGAGTGTTGGCGAGAGAGGGAACCCATGTTTAACCTCGATGGTACTCTAAATGAAGTCTAAAATACCATGTGCCATCCTAAGTTGACATGAGACTGACTCATATAGCCGCATAATGGCCACAAGAAGGGTCTCAGATATACCAATGTCACGGAGCCTATAAAATAAAGCCTCCCTAGGAACACTCTCAAAGAATGACCTCCCCAAGAGTGGAGTAGTGGGAGTTATCAACATAAAGGTCATAGAAGGGGTCCCCCTCAAACTCCCTATGAAGTGTAAAGTGCAACGAAGCTGGGGAAAAGTATCAAACTGCAATGTAAATATCTGGAAAGAGGGGGTTGTTCCGACGAATCCTAACCCACAAAAATATGGCATGCTTGTCTGCAGACATCATAGTGACACTTTTCTTGAGGGAGTCTCGTATAAGACAGGCGACCCCCCTAGATCCTTTGATGTTGTTAGATCTGATCTCCTTTCGGCAAGACCATGCCCAATGATATCCATGTATCTGGGGGTGCGTCTGCATGGGGCTCGTTTGTCTCTGTGAGGAAAAGGATGTTGTAGGACCGAACTACATCCTGAAGCGAACTCGATGTGGACCAAAAAGCACCATTATAGTTCCAACAACCCCTTAAGATGGTGGTGGGCCCACTACCACTACCCTGTCCCCCAGCTGAACAAGACTGTCATTTGGCTCAGGGGTGGGAGTAGCTCGGAGGGGTCCAATCATGGATGAGTGCTTTGAGGTCTGTAATAATAGCCTTGTTGCCACCTTATACACACTTGGTCTATCGTGGAAGAAATATTCAATCCACTTAGTGTGTCCTTGGGGGAAAGTCTCGAGTCAAGGTGTTGTCACATGATCCTTGACTCCTCCATGTAGGCCAAACCCTAGCGAAGCCAAGGGGGGTAGTCCCTAACAAAATACTAAGGCTTTTAAGCTACGTTAAGCAAAAAGAACTATTATAGGAGTTTATTGAAAATAAAACATGAAACATTCAACTTTGATCAATCATCAGATAAGATATTCATATAAAGCATTTGTCCAATCATAAAGATACATGCATAAACCAAGTAGGATACGATTTCTGCAAGATTGATAAATTTGTTAACAATCACATTTGAGAATGAAAATACTGCTCATACACATAAAGATGTAACCATAGAACCAGTGCCTTAAAAGTGTCGTGGGCAGTTGTTGATCGCGTGTTTTATTAGGGTTTATTGAAAGTAGATTAATGAGAGATGTGTGGCCTCTTTAGAGGTTACCTCTTTGTTTGGAAACTTGCTGAGAACCTACCGAAACCCTAAGGCTTCACCAGTAAGTTCACTAAGGGTGTTGGATGTCCAACACGGGGAGAACCTAGATCTCAAAGTTCTCGTCGGACTTCACACACTCCCCTTAGGAATTTTTCCGCGCATTAAGGTAACAACTATTAGGGTTTTCCTTAATTATACTACTTCGCACTAACAACTCCGGTTCTGATGAATCCCAGGATCGAGATAGGCTCGCAAGGGTTCAAATCATACACTGGTAATTGCAGGGAATGTTATTTTAAACTTGAAAGGAAATAAACTTGAAAAATGAAATTGTAGAAAGCTTTGAAAGACTTTTTATTATTGTGAGCAAAAATTGAAATCCAAGCTAACATGCATGAAAAATTGAAATTATTTTTTGTGTTTAAGTGCATGGAAAATTGAGTTCTTTGTAAGATTGATTTCCTTATGCTTGTGTGTATGTAAAGTAAGACGATTAAAAACTTGCAAGGAAAATGAGAAGGAAAAGCACATAACACCACCAATCCCCCTAAAGGGGATGAAGAAACTAGGCGCCAAAGGCCCGCTTTTATTAAGCCTATTACAACCGAGAAACTAAGATCTTTTTTTTCTCTTTTTAGGATCCTTATAGAACTGGATCAAAATTAAAGGAAACTATTACAACAGGTTATCTGAAGGTCTTGGTCTTCAAGGGTTCCAAATTGGGCTATATTTTCTTCACTTTAGCTTCGATCTTGCTAGAGTTTCCCCTTGATTTGTGATGGACTTGCTAAAATCCAGAAAAGAATATAATTAAAAAATGATGAAAAACACTTAAAGAAACTAAAATAAAAATTGAAGAAACTTAACCAAAAATTTCTGATCTTTTTCTTATGCAAAAATGCAACCTTTTAGAGGTTTTTAGAAGCTTTAAATGAGCCTTAACTAAGCTCTTTTAGGTGGTTTTTTTTCTGTCCCGAAACAACAAGCATACAACTCCTAATTAGCTCGGTGTACAGTGCAAACTAGAGCAACGTTCTACCTTAAGATTTTAGATAAAATTTATAGAAACTTGAAACAAAAATTTCTTAGATCTATTCTTTTAAATGAGAAAGAAGTGAAACTAGATCTAAGATTGTATGCATGCAATACTAGATGCTAAATTTAATCTTTCAAATCAAATCTAGATGACATGCAAGAATGTAAAGAAGGAGGAAGAAGAAATTATCTGATTTTGGAGCCTTCGCTTGAGCTTGAAATTCTTTGGGCTATGGGGTCGCTTTGGTGTGAGGAAGAGGGAGGATGTCTTCTTTCGAAATCTTGGACAAACACTAGATAAAAACTAGCTCTCTTGCTTCTCCAAGGACTAGATCCTGCATGCTACAAAGAACACTTGCAAATACCTGTAAACTTGGTGTTTCCTACACAAGAAACCTCATTTGCACATTAGTTTAAACAAAAACAATATATGCAATACAAACTTGTAATATAAGTAAACAAATGGATTAATTAAGCAAACAATTTAAAGAATCCACTCTAATTAGATAGCAATACCCTTACGATTAGCCAAATTCCACAATAAATAAATGTAAGAAATTAGATCAACATCACCTTAATATGTATCCAACATCCATCCACACATAAGCACCATATATCAATAGCTTGACCTCCAAAGTCTCTTTATTTCAAATGAAAAAAGATATTACAACAATAGAAAGTCGCCCAAGCTCCAACTAACTCAAATGGAGGAGGTTCGATCTTTATTTATAGTGAAAAGGGCGACAACTCCAAGAGAGGTGCGCAAGTGTGAGGGAGAGTGGCGCATGTAGGAAGAGGAGATGCACAATGAGTGAAGGATAGATGAGTAGATATGAAGTGAGGTGGAGTGGGAGTGAAGGAGGTGGAGTGGAGGTGAAGTGGGAGTGAGTGGGAGTGAAGGAGAAGTGCGAGTTCCCTCATTGGGATTCACGCCACTCTCTAAGTGTGCCAACTAGCAAGAGGAGGTCGAATTAGGATTTGGGATCTCCACCACATGCCAAGTAAGCTAAGTGATGCTCCCTCACTGGGAGTGGTCACCTCCAACTAGACTCTAGACTCTAGACATGTCAAAAACATGTTTCCGACATGTTTTTGACTTCCCTATTTTTAGGAAACTCAATTAAAACCCCTTTTTTGTCTTTTTTCGAGAGAAATACATTTTTGAGTGATTAAAATCACTTTTGTTGCCTAGACAGAAATGGAATAAGGGTCTAATGGGTGCTCTGGCTTAGAAAACGAGCACAAACATGGCATCTGACAATGACTGATGCCATATTTTTACAATTTATTGACTTTACATTAAAAAAAAATTTGTTTTGTGGGAAATTTATTACTTGACTAAAACATTAAAAAATATCTATGAGGACTTAGCACAATTTTCATATGACTCAATAGACATTACCTAGCATGAACTTGTATACATTTAGACACTAGACATTAGTTATACCATGCCAAGGCCTAACCACCAACACATACTCCAACTTTGGAGTCAGTCTTGAGTGAAAAAACTTAGAAATTATTAATGGCCCACAAAGATAGGAAAAAAATAATTAACAAGTGAAAAAAAACAGTCTAGAGTACCTGCTCGTGCCTAGGTCTTAGGTGGCCAATAGTCTTTTACAACTTTCATGCTCAAGTCATTTATGACAATGCCCCGGAGGGATGGAAATGCGGAAAAAAGGTGGTCTAAAAGACCTGCTGAATCTGTGAACTCTGACTTCTGAACATCTGTCTGCTCAGTCTCTGGCGGTTCATCCTCAAATCCAGCTAGTACAACTTGGTGGATAACATTGGCTCCATATGGGGACGTGTGGTTGATATTTATATCTGAAGGAGACCATGCGAGAATCCAGAATCAAATGAATTGCATCATCGACGCATCATCAGTAACATATCGAATAAATCCAATAATAAATATGAGTTGTAATCATAATGTACATGTAAATATGATACAAAAAGCAGTAAATAAATTATGTACATAAAATTAAAAGCATAATATACAAAGGATAAGGGTTAGAGAATATGTTACATAGGATGCCCCCATGGGCATCAGATGACCTCTCTGAAGAACAATTTGAGAAGTTGACTGTTGACTGGGAGTGTCAACCTCTCACCATCCAATCTACTGAGAAAAAAAGAGTTCTTGTCGGCTATCCTCTGAATGATGTATGGACCAGTGCATAAAATATCAAACTTTCCATGATTTCCTGTCTTTTTCCTTCTTTTATCCCAAAGAAGGACTGTGTCAACTTCCTAAAAAACTCTCTGCCATGAAGACTTAGTCCTCTTTACCTTTTCCTAACTCTTTATACTCTGATCCAATGCTTTCCTTTTGCTTTCATCCAACTCAACCAACTGATCAATCCTGCTCTGTTGGAAATCATCATCCAAACCATACCTCTACACAAACTGATACACTAGAAGCTTCAAATGAACCAGCAAAGTAGCATCAAGCCCACAGACAAGCTCAAAGGGACTCTTTCCTATGGAAGTCTTTTTGGTGATCCTATCCACCCATAAAAAAAACTTAATCTTGTTGTCCCATGACCTCTTATTATCCCCCATTATTTTCTTTAGAATATTCATTAAGTTCTTATTGTTGGATTCAACAAGATCATTTCCTTGGGGATAATAGTTTTAAGAGTGGGACAACATAATTCCATACTTGAAACAGAATGAGGATATTTCTGTTGAACTGAAGGCCTTGGCATTATCTATTGTTATCTTGGTGGGCACACCGAACCTAGTGATAATCTTATCTTCAAGAAAATCTGTGACCACTTTGTTGTTTGATGAATTAGTAGGTATTGCTTCTAGCCACTTAGTAAAATAATCGGTCACTGTAATTATCCAAGTATAACCATTACTTGAATTATCCTTAAACTAACCAATGAAATCGAGCCCCCATTGTTGAAAAGGGGCTTCGAATACTACTGGTTGAAGAGGAAAGGCTGCTAGCTTCTGCTTCCATGTGAATAATTGGCACTGTTGACAATCCCTGACCATTTTATGAACATCAAAGAAAATGGTCGGATAATAATAACCAACTCTGAGGATTTTGTGGGTAGTAGTTTTAGCCACGAAATACCCACTTCAAAATCCTGAATGGAAGTCAACCAAAACTCTCTTGGACTCTAGCTCATCAACACACCTAAGTATTACCCCATCAATGTTCCTCCACCCCAATCCATCATGAATGATACAATACTTATCCACTTTCAACCTCAATTCCCTTTTCTTATGACCAATCAAGTGACTTGGGCATGTGAGGTTTGAAAGAAAGAAAATGATATCAGCATACCATTGGTGTTTTTCTAATTTCTTAAGTTTAGATGACAAGGCTGGCCTAGATTGATTGTTTTGACATACCATGTCCAAAACTTGTTCATTTCTTTCAATCAGAATTTGAGTCAACCCTTGACCTTTGATCAACTTAGTGGGTTTTATCTCTAATTCATATTCTTGAATCTTGGAGACCAACTTTTTTCTGAACCCTAAGCAATCTTGTTGCCCAAAGATATCTTTTATTGCTAAGTGAGGAACATACCCCACAACCTTTGAGTATCCTATATAGACTCAAAAATTCTTAAGGGACTTAACTAAGGAATAAGCTTGTTTTTCCATACTAGTGTAGTTAAGCTCAGAATTCTGTAATGCCTTACTCATGAAAGCAATGGGTTACTCCTGACCCTCTTCATTTTTCTAGAGCAAGACCCCTGCTATATTATCTTCTGAAGCGAAGGAGAAGATTTGAAAATATTTTGAATAATTTGGACTAATTAGCACATGCGACTTGCCAATTGAGTCCTTGATACTTTTAAAGGCCTTCCTTCCTTCATCTGTCCACTCAAATTTAGCATCTTTCTTCAATAATTTGAACATAGGTTTCATCATCTCAGCCAAGTTTGGGATGAACCACCTGACAAAGTTTATTTGTCCAAGAAAATACTGAAGAGCTTTCTTGGTTGGGGGTAAAGGAACTTTCTTTATGGCTTCAACCCTTTCATGATCCATTTTTACCCTGTCCTTTGCTATTATTTGACCTAGCAACTTGCCTTCATCCACACCCAAAATAGACTTGGATGGATTTAAAAAGATGTCATACTTCCGACACCTTTCAAACACATGCCTAAGATGCATTATATGATCTAAACTTTCTTTTCAAAAAACTGTCAAGTCATCTTGGTAGATCTCAATGATTTTTCCCATTAACTCATGGAAGGAAAAATCCATGCCCTCTGAAAGGTAGCACCTACATTTAGTAAGACAAAAAGCATCCTTAAGTATTCAAAAGTGGCCCAAGGTGTGGTGAAAGTTGTTTTATTCTAATCCTCCTTCTTCACCAACACTTGGTTATAACCGGAGAAGCCATCCAACATGGACATAATTTTGGAACCAATTACCCTTTGTAGCAGGGTCTCCGTGTTGGGTAGGGGGTAATTGTCCTGGATGCATGCCAGATTTAAATTTCTGAAATCAATGCATAACCTTATCACCCCATTTTTCTTTCTAACAACAACTAAGTTAGAACACCAAGATGAATGCCTTGTTGGAGCAATGATGCCAGCATCCAACATCTTCTTAAGCTCAGCTTGAACTAAAGGTGCTAACTTAGGATTTATTCGCCTAACTTTTTGATGGAAAGGCTTTGTGTCATCCTTGAGGGGGATAGTATGTTGAAACACATCTTCTTTATAGGATTTGAGCTCATCATATGTGAAGGAAAATACATCCCTATACTCTTGGACTAGACTTATTAATTCCTTTCTTTCTTTTTTAGACATTTCCTTTCCAATTTTTATGAACCTTTGGACTTCCTCTCCCCGTGTTGGACATTTGACACCCTTAGTGAACTTACTGGTGAAGCCCTGGGGTTTTGGTAGTTTCTCAACAAGTTTCCAAACAAAGAGGTAACCTCTAAAGAGGTCACACATCTCTCATTAATCTATTTGCAATAAACCCTAATAAAACACGCGATCAACAACTTCCCACGACACTTTTAAGGCACTGGTTCTATGGTTACATCTTTATGTGTATGAGCAGTATTTTCATTCTCAAATGTGATTGTCTAACAAATTTATCAATCTTGTAGAAATCGTATTCTACTTGGTTTATGCATGTATCTTTATGATTGGACAAATTCTTTATATGAATATCTTATCTAATGAATGATCAAAGTTGAATTTTTCATGTTTTATTTGCAATAAACTCCTAGAATAGTTCTTTTTGTTTAACGTAGCTTAAAAGCCTTAGTATTTTGTTAGGGAATACCCCCCTTGGCTTCGCTAGGAGTTGGCCTAGATAGAGGAGTCGAGGATCAGGTGACAACACCTTGACTCGAGACTTGCCCCCAAGGACACACTAAGTGGATTGAAGATTTCTTCCACGATAGCCCAAGTGTGTATAAGGCGACAACAAGCCCATTTAACTTCTTTCCATGCTGCTGTGACTCAGTCCCTCGACAATTTGAGTTCCTCCTGTTGGGATTTGGTGAGGTCAACATCAATGAAAATTTTATGTGGGTGGGAGTGAGGAAAGTTTCCTCTTAGCCCGGAGAGCTCTAATGTGATCCTCAGGGTTCCGAAAACAGTTGAAGAGTGTGGAGTTGGGACCCATCCATGCACGCTCAAGGGTGAGATCCTTCATATCCAGAGTATCATGAAGAAAGGATGTGATGATTTGTAAGGGGTCGAATGGGGCCATGGGAGGGGGGAGCCCACGTACCCTAAGTTTAATCTCTCGTGTTTGGTGGAGGCGTTCCTCATTCAGTTGTGCTTGTGCCACCCCTACAACTTCTGTAATCAGGGGTGGGGGGAGCTGTTCCCTTTTCTGGACCACATCCACCCAGGAATTAAGTGTTTTCTACTATATTTACGCCTCTTCTTTAAAAATGGTCTTCTGCGACCTATTTTCCTCTTGCAAATTTTTTAATTTTGATATTTCAGTTTGGAGCACAGGGGACTCCATACTTGGGTTCTGTAAGTGGATAAATCTTGGTTTATGTGCCCTTGAACTCGAGGTTGTTGTCCCATTATTACGAGGTGGTGAAGAATGATTAAAGATATGTGATTTGGGACAACAATCCAGAGGAGGCTAATTTAGAGGATGGAGAAATACTTTTCGAGAGCTTGGAGGCTAAACTTCTGGGTGATCATGATGGTGATCATATTCATCCATCAAAGATGCCACCCCCACCCACCAACAAGATTCTATATGTAGGACCTGTTTCCGTCCTTTACACACCTACTAATGTGGAGAAGTGCCCAACCCACTTGGTGTGTCCTTAGAGGCACAACCCTAAGTCTAGATCCATGGTCACCTCGATCCAGACCTCTTCCATCTAGGCTCACTCCTAGGGAAGCCAAGGGGGGTAGACCCTACTTTACTAAGTTAAGTTTTAATAAGTGATCTATGAGTTAATTTGGTTTTTATTAGGGAGACCCAACCCAATGGCAAGCAAACAATGCAAATGAAAATCTTTAATGACAAACAAACCATGTGGTCTACAAGTTATATTAAGAATAGTGCCTAAAGATGGGTAAATGGAGTCAATAATATTATACAACAAATAAACAATAGAAAAAAGTAGATGTTGCTATAAGATATCCACAATAAATAAAAGAAATTACTTTGCAGTTTAAACTAATTATGAATATTATCTAGAAATTGAAATACAACATGATATATATATATATATATATATATATATTAGATAGTGAAATATCTGCACAGTGGATTATATAGTGAAAATAATACTAGCTTTATACAAATGTCTCCAAATAAATAAAGAATGCTTATAACAAAAATAGAGGTGCTTTAGTATATGTAAACATCCACAATGAGAGAAAGTGACTTAAAACATGAAATTGCTTGGAAATTAGAATCACACAGGAAGTAGATTGCTTGAAGTGTAAATTTGCATAACTTGAAGAAATTGAAAAGGCTTTGAGAACTTGAAGTGCAATGTTGTGAAAGTAGTGTGTAGGTTAATTTTAATACGTTTTAAGTCTCTCTTGAATTAGGGGGATTAAAGTGTGATAGATATAACCCTAGACTATGTGACTACTCCAAATTGTTATCTCCTCAACCAAAAAGAATTGTTGGGTGCTTAAGAAAAAGGGTAAACAAGGCCCTTCCCTAGCYCCACAGGTCAACCCAGAATGCTTGGGCACTCAAGCAAGGAGGACACATAGTGCCATGAAGTCGTCGCCGACTTACACCCCTTGTAGCCTCCCAAGTCACCATTTTTGGTGATTGAAGCAATAAAAGTTTGGATGCCTAATTACTAAACTGCAAACCTTTTCCCTTTCTTGTCACCCAAGATCCACAAAGTTGCAAGGGGAGAGAATACGGGGCAAAGATGGAGCACAAATATGATTACTTTTTCAATAATTGAAACGACTTGGAAATTTAAATTGCAAGCCCACAATAATGGCACAGGTGGAGGACTAGCCTACCGTTTTGGCCAAGGTGGGTGTAAAAAAAGAATTTAAATGACAAGAAAGAAAAATCAACCTCAACAATGGCACAAGTGGAGGACTAGCCAACCGTTTTGGTCAAGGTTGGTATAATGAAAGAAAATTAAAAGACTTAGAAATAAAGAGCAACCCCACAACAATGGCACAAGTGGAGGACTAGCCTACCATTTTGGCCAAGGTGGGTAAAATGAAAGAAATGCAAGAAAATAAATCTAACTCTAGCCTTCACCATTTTGCGAGGATGGCTTAGGCCAATCTCTTTGCAGGGTGTGGGTAATATTTCCTAAATTATTACAATATCAGATTTTTATCTTTCTTGAGAGAAGGCAAACCCAAGAGACTCTCTTTGAGTTTCTTACAATATTTTAGAAGAGGAAGATAAGAGAGGATTTGATATCCCAACTTTAGAATGCCTTTGGAGTGCTTTGGGGGCTCAAAACAAGTAGCACTTCCTCCTTGTAGTTGAAAATCTGCATAAAAAATAGCAAGGTATTTTTTCCTAGAAGATGCTACAAACACCAAAGATCTCGTTAACTTTTATTAGCCCTGTACAATGGCCCTGCAAAACTTGTCCAAATGAGATGAGACTTGGTCCAAGGGTGTATGGTTTCATAAACCATTTTATTTGAGTACTCATACCCCTATACAAAGTCCCCAAGGACCACGTTTTTACTTTTACATAAAAAATAATTAAAAATCCCCAGTTTGCAGGAATTTTAATTATTTAAAAAAAATCCTATCAAAACTTAACAGAATTCTGAAAGACTCTAGGAGATGTCTAGCCTGGTCATTTACAACACTTCTAGACCTTAGTCACCCCTTGGGATCGATCATTAGAACGCCTTTCACCACTTTAGAGAATTATTGTGAGTGAAAAACTCAAGGATAATTAAAATTGCAGTTTAAGCAAAGTTAATTACCTGAGGAAAAAAACACTCGATGAAAGGACTTCCCTAATGATAAATTCCTAGGTAACTAGAAAAAAATTGACTCATTCTAGCATATTAAAATATTAACCCACGTAGGGGAGCGGAAATTCCGATTACATAGAAAAGTGTGCCGTGGGAAAAATTTTCCCTATTGAGAAAAGTCTTCAAAATGGTTGTACCACTAGGTCAGATTTGTCAGATTTGTCTTGTCAGTAGTAGCGGCTTCCATCATCACCGGCTTGGACTTGTTTCGAAGAGGACTCTTGCTCCATGAGGTAATTGGTCCGAGGTATCATGGTATGTGTGATGTTTGATCGTTATAACCTTCTTATATATGCATTAGGTTCCTTTCATTTCTGATGACTGCTTGGATCTTACACTAATCCACTTGACCATTGTTCGGGTGATTGATGGGGTGACTTAGAAAGTTGACATTCATGGGTTTTGGTTAGCCACCAAGGGGGATTTGCAGAGCCATCGTCCGCTCCCACCATTTTTGTCATTTTACATCTTATACCCCGCACATCTATCCCATTCCCCTAGTCCGACCATTAGGATGACCTTTGAGGGTTACACTTTGTCTTGTGGGAAGAAGGGGCTAAAGGCCTAGGGGGTAAAAGCAGCTGGTAAAAGATAAAAGCCATAGGAAATAAAACCTAGAGATGCTTCGCCCAGGGGATCCCCGAGAAGGCAATAAAAATTCTCTCGATAAGAAACTAAAGGGACCCTAAGAAAAATAATAAAACAAGACCTAACCAAGAGGATGGGAGGTCTCATCACGAGCCGGCCCATTATGTTCATAGGTATCCAGCAGTATGACATTGTTGTCATCTGGTCACCACGCTAGGGAAGTGACCTTTGGTTGCATGGCCAAGGGAAAGGGGGTCTCATCACGAGCCAGCCTTATCATCTCTGCGAAGATACCAGTGGGTAACACTGTCAACTCTAGTCACCAAGCCAAGGCAATGTCCTCTAGTTAGACCTTGAAGCAAAAAAGAAAGAAAAGCAATAAAAAGATAAAGGCAATAAAGGGCTTGGAAAAAATGCATCCATGACGGGTACAGCTCGCCTCCTACAAAGGCACCCACAGACAACACCTTCCCTTGGTCTTACTGTGACTGGACATCCCTAAAACCATATCACCTCATAAAACATGGCT
>ML865688.1:8287-21892 GCA_009831015.1 Picea engelmannii | reverse complement strand
TTATTGCTGCAAACACACATTAAAGTCATCAGTATAACCCTAAGTGCAACCTAAGAGACAATAGTAAACAAAGTGTTTGACGAAATGCCACAACCAGAAAAAGTTTAAAATTCATGCAAGACGTGATGTTCCTGGCATATTGGCTTGGGAACATTACACCGACTGAAAAAAGGTTAACAAAAAACCCAACATGACCTCTACCACAGACTTGTCGTTATCTAAACCTAAAATCTGACTGAGTATGGAACATGCCAACTGGACCTCAATAACCATGACGCTCACATTCATAGGCAACGACAGACTCTCAAAATGATGTTCGAGTTTAACAATGGTCTGCAAAAATAGGGTTTTGACCTCGGGGGGACATTCTCTGTAGACTGTAATTAGTTTCTCTTCTTCGAAGGGTTCAGACGCTGCAGGGGGAGACTCTGGTGTACCGAGAGCATGTCGAATTGACGGGCTATCTACTCTGCACAGGACTTTCGACCCTAACTTATTTAAAACGACCTTTTCTTCCTGCGAGTACTATTCTGCACACCAGTTTATGATTCCGGGAAAGGGAATGCGACTTTGACGGCGTAAGGGACTATGGAGGCTTGGACTGCTTTGAGGAAGGGTATTCGTTTCCCGACATTATATAACAAATTGGCTCTGGATACGGAAATGGGTGAGACGGTTATTTCTGTGTCAAATATATGTGAGTCCCTGTCAATTAGAGCATCTTCTTTAGAAGCGGGATCTTGCTCTATTACGGATAAAATGACAGGATTCATGGCCATGATGAAAAATACGTGTGAATGAGTGGAGAATGCGCGAGTCTGGTTCACTGTTGAGCTTCAGTTCGAATGGAGCGTTTGCGCCAATTTTCAAATGTATGATTTGAAATATCATAAAATAATGACCAGGACCCTCGTTTTAAATGTGCTTTTCGATATCGGGGGCGAGGCAAAGCGGTTTTGGGTAGACCGCTTTTCGCCCCGAAATGCCCCCCCCTGGTGGCACCACGTGTTTGCAAGTTAAAACCACGGTATTTCTATCGGCCCGCTCTCGAGCTATTAACCTTCGTGCTATTTCCTCGCCCGATACGTCTTCTGATCGTCAATCTGGAATGTTCGAGATCTGTGGCCCGCCTGGCTCCATCAACTTCCGTGCCTCTGCTATATTCAACCCTTTCTCTGGTAAGTGTGACCCTGTTCTCCAAACTCTCGTGTCTCCACACCAATTTATCCCCTCACTAAACCTCGAGACTTGGATTCCATTTTAAAAATTGTTATGGTGATAACATAGGCTCCAACTGGGGATGCTATCCTCCCTGCGAGGTAGCAAAGAACGGTAGACTGAGTGCCTATCCATTGGGCTGTGATTTATTCTTGCAGTCTGAATCCACCAACCTTTATTCAAAACTCAAAATTGACCCAACATAGCTCAGGGCCTTTACCTCGGGCTTCAACTATGCTGCTTTTATTCCAATCTCTTAATGCGGAAAGAAAACATAAAAATGACTATGTACAGTGAATGGAAGGGGTGATGATTGTTCAAATGATATAATTTTTAAGGAACCTGCCATTCACAGGCCCTCCTCTGACGATGTCTCTGTTACTCTCCTGTAGTATGTAGGCATTACTTCCACGGTATGCTGCAATCTCGAACGGTCCCAACCATAGATGATCAAACTTCTCGTGCTTTCTCCTATCTTCGTTTCTGGCGTCCCATTTTAATATTAGGTCTCCCAGCTTGAAGTCATCCACCTTGGTACGTCTGTCGAAAGCCTCTTTGATCTTGTCTTGGCGGAGCTGGGCATTATTGAAAGCCCTTTCCCTGGTTTGTTATACACTGATTAGTTCATCCTCTCTTCTCTGAGTGGCATCTGTTTCTGCATCCTGCTCCTGTAACAGCCTCATCATTGGCAACCCCAATGCAGTAGGAAAGATTGCCTTTGTACCATAAACGATCTGGAAAGGGGAAGTGGCTATCGATCTCTTTGGGGTGATTCTGTCAGCCCATAGTGCATGGATGAGCTTTTTGTGCCAGGCCTTTTTATTTTCTTGCAGCAGTTTCTTGATGATTCTGACTAAGCTTTTATTCGAGGACTCAGCCAACCCATTTCCTTGAGGGTAGTATGATGTAGAATGGCCAAGGGTGATATTGTAATCACTGCAAAATTTCTCTATTTTCTTGGACTTGAAAGCTGCTGCATTGTCTGTTATGATCTTGATTGGGCATCCGAACCTGGACAAAATATTGTCTTCTAAAAACTGGATGATAACAACATCTGTTGCTTGCCTGATGGGAACTTCTTCAATCCGTTTAGTGAAATAATCTATTGCTGTCAGAATCCAATTGTGTTGGGCTGAGGACTGTGGATGGATTTCCCCTATAAAATCAAGGCCCCATTATCTAAAAGGAGCTTCCACAAAGATGGGTTTCAAAGGCAGAGGCTGTAATTTTCCTTTCCCATAAAAAATCTGACATTCATGGCATTTTGAAACCTCTTTATAGACATCGGAAAAAATACTAGGCCAATAGAACCCAACCCTCAAAATCTTATGCACAGTTGTTTTCCAATAATGGTGACCCCCACAGTCACCCTTATGGAATTCTTTGATGGTCCTTTTTGCTTCTTCTTCTAGCAAACAACTCAATAAAATTTCCCCTGGATCTTCCCAATATAGGGATTGATTTACTATACAAAACTTTGTTGCCTCCAGTTTCAAGAATCTGGCCTTTGTTTTACTAAATTCAGGGGGAGCCTGGAAATTTTTCAACACAAAGATGATATCTGCATACCACGTGGAATCAAGAAATTTCTGGGATATTTGAGGAGTTCTTTCTTCTTCTGTGCCTTCTGATAGGTCTGCAATGAAATTTATTCCTAGGAGTTCACAATTGGTCTGTGCCATCAGCTTCGCAAGCTCCTGTCCCTTGGTCAACTTGGTGGGTTTGATCTCAAGTTCATATTCTGACAGCACTGCTATCCATTTACCCCTCTTTCCTTTAGGATCAGGTTGGGTCAAGATGTCTTTCACAGAGCTACTGGGCACATAAGCAATAGTATGAGAATGCAAGATGTAAACTCTGAATTCTTTCAAGGCCTTGACTAATGCATATGCTTGCTTCTCCATGATGTCATACTTCAAAGGAGCATCCTTTAATGTCTTGCTGTAATATGCTATGGGCTTTTCAAAATTTTGGTCATCTTTCTGAAGCAAAACACCAACAATTGTGTGCTCTAAGGCGAAAGAGAACAATATGAAATCCTTTTCGAAATTAGGACTGGCCAGTACTGGAGCCTTGGTCAATGCCACCTTGATGTCTTCAAAAGATTTTCTGGCTTCAGGAATCCACTTTATTTCATTTCCCTTCTTGAGCATGTTGGTAATATGTTTTATGATTTCAGCCAAGTTGGGAATAAACCTTCTCAGAAAATTCACTTTTCCCAGGAAAGATTGTACCTCTTTTTTGCTTCTGGGTATGCCAATTTTTAAGATTCCTTCAACTCTGTTGGGATCTACCTTTATCCCCTCTTTTGAAATAATATGACCTAGTAGCTTTCCTTCTTCCATGGCAAAATTTGATTTCATAGGGTTCAACGAGATTCCGAACTTTCTACACTTCTGGAATGCCCTTCTTAGGTGCTTGAGGTGTTCTTCGTCTGAAACGGAATACACAGTGATATCGTTTAGGTAGAGAACAATGAATTTGTCTTTTTCATCAGCAAAAGCTATGTCCATAGCTCTTTGAAATGTTGCCCCTGCAGTCATAAGCCCAAAAGGCATCTTGGCATACATGAATATTCCCCATGGTGTGGTGAATGCCGTCTTTTCCTGATCGTCAGGGTGCACCATAATTTGATTGTATCTACAGAAGCCATCTAACATTGACATTTTCTGAGAACCCACCACCTTTTGTAAAATATGATCCATCTTAGGCAGTGGGTAGTTGTCCTTTAGAGATACTTTGTTCAGATTCTTGAAATCCACACACAACCTGATTTCTCCACTCTTTTTTCTGACTGGCACCATATTTGCCACCCATTTAGAAAATCTCAGGGACACTATGATTTTGGCTTCAAATAGTTTCTTTACTTCTTTCTCGATCAAAGGCAGCAATAAAGGATTTATCCTTCTTAATTTATGTTTGAAAGGTTTATGATCTTCTTTGATTGGGATAACATGCTGAATTATACTGGTGTCAAACTTTCAAATCATCATAGCTCCAGGAAAAAACATCAGGGAACTCTTTCATTAATTTGATATATTTCTCCTTGACTTCAAGGCTGAGTGTTCTGGACAGCTTAATGATCTTTGGATCCTCTGGAGTCCCAATATTGCAATCTTCCACATCCCCTTCATTTACTGTAATCTTTGGACTTCTGGCCACATCATTATTATCAAAGAGTTTCTCCAATGGGACTAGACCCTTGGGAATGAGGTTTCTCTTTAGCTGAACGATATCTCTGCCTGCAATATGATTGTCGAAATACCCTTCCTTTGTGAAAGCAGTTGCATCCATCTCATCATCACAATATTCCTCATCAATGTTCAAATTCTCGAATTCATTCTCCATATTGAGGAGAAGCTTTCTATCTGTTTGTCATCTTCAAAAACTTGCCACTGCTTCATATTATCTGGTACTGCTGGCTTGTACTTGACCTCAACCTTGTATTTTTTGTCAGGGAAAATTGGAACTTTGAAAATCGCTGCTGAAGTAGCCAAGGCATCAGCCACCTAATTCTGTTCTCTTGGAATTGCTGAAAGATTATATTCTGGAAATTTCTCAAGGAGGTCTAGTACCAGGTTACTATAAGCCCTCAGTTTGGGATGTTTTGCTTGGTATATGCTTTTGATTTGATTGATAATCAGCTCAGAGTCTCCATGTACAACAATTTTTTTGGCACCCAATTCTTTCAAAACCTTCAACCTCAATATTAATGCTTCATATTCGGCCATGTTATTTGTGCATTCAAAATTCAAGTTTATAAGAATATAATTTTGAATCTCCTTTGGGGTGATTGATCCATATGCCAGCCCCTGCTCCCTCTCTGTAGGCAACTCCATCGAAACTCATCTTCCATGTCTGCTCTTCTGCGTTATCCTGCTACTCTGAATACTCCTCAATCTACTGATCAAATCTCTCTTTGTCAGCCATATCAATTTCAGGTTCTTTCTCTTCGAAACATAGGTCATTGAAGAAAATGGAAGATCCCAACTCAGTTTCCACAGAGTACATGGGGTGATTACTTGGCTGTGACTTTTTGCTGACCATGTATTTGAGCAAAACTTCTCTGTACAACCTTTTGTCCTGACTAGAAACATGGATGGTGGCGTATGACATGTCCATCTGGAGGGTTCCCTTCAATTTTGTAGCCCAAGACCTTGACAACAACATGCCAATCTTGGGAGGGATGTCAGCAACCACTACATCCATAACCATGTTCTTTGCTGGGATTTGTGCCAATGATACCACCAGATCTTTAATAAGACCTAAGCACTTCACCTTCCTGGAATCAAAAGAGAACATGTCTTTGTAAGGCCTTGTGATGTCCAGGTCTAGTTGGTCCATGACCACCTTGGGCATTAGGTTATGAGATGCTGCCGAATCCAACATGGCATTGTGTAGAGTCATATCATGGATTTTCAGGCTAACATAGAAAGGGGGGACTTCTTCATTATTACCATTTTCTTCTACGCTTGGTCCAAATAAGATGGCAGGGTGATCATCTTGTATGTTCAGGGTATCAGAAGCCTGTTCCATCTTAAGCATCTTGATAATCTGATTTCTATATTTGCTATTCTTGATTAATTCATTGAATGGTACAGAAATTTTGATCTTGGCCATCTCACTTTCAAAATTAAAGGAGGATGGGGTTTTTTCTACCTCTTTGGTGACTCTTTCTTTCCTCGCTTCTAATATTTTCTTCTGGGGCTCTTCTTTCTGCTTTCCTTTGTCCACAGTACCCTTTGCAGCAGAATCCTTTGCAACAGACTTACTTTTGGGCTGACTTGAAGAGGGTATATTGCTCTGAGCTTCCTTGGTGGGGTTTCCTTTTGGAGGATTTCCTTTTGAGAGGTTTTCAGGCACTCTCTGATTTCGAAGATTGTATTGTCTCTGGATTTGCATGATGGCATCCTGCAATCCTGCTTGGTAATCTTCCCTTTCTACTGATACCCTTTCCTCCTCATCTTGCAAAAAGATCTCACTTGCATCCATGAACTGGTCATGTTCTTCTTTAGTCAAAAACACCTTTGTTTCTTTATCATCATAACAGTTCACGTTGTCTTCAAAATATCCATCATAATTCTCGTTTACATAATTATTTTGAAAAGGAGGTCTTATTCGCTGATCCCCCTGATTCCCTTGGTTTCCTTGATTCGCCTGATCTGCTTGATTTGCCTGATCTACTTGATTTGCTTGATTCCCCTGATTTCTTTGCTCTCTTTGCATAATTTGTGGGATTGCTGGTCTCCTCGGATTTCTAGGAGGACCATTAGCATGTTCTCTGGGGTTAGGCCTATTACCTAGGGCCATACTTTCCATCATTCTCTCCATGGTTCTCATCATCGCTTAAAACCTTTCTTCCGATGTTTGTGAGGTTGAAGGCTGTGCTTTATCTTGAGTTTTGTTCATGTCCCTGCCAGAGTTAGCTTTTATCTTTTTTGAAGCCATTAGATTCCCTTCGACTTCTATGGCATCAGTCATCATATTATCTAATGTAGCAGATCTTCGTTCTATCAATAACAAAGCAAAATCACTTTCAAAAGAATCAACATATTTGCGCTGAGCAGCTTTAGGGGGGGGTTTACCTCAGCAGGAATCAAATTATAGACCTTTATGAATCTGGCTGAAAACTCCTGCACTGTTTCGTCATGTCACCTCTTCATGTTGTTATACTGGGTGAACAACTAAAGGGGATTTTTCTTGTCGCCCCATTTTGCAAGGAAGTTGGTTTCAAAGGCCTCAAAATCTAGGATACTAGCTGCTGGAAGGGCTTTGAACCACTTCCTTACTTCTCCTGCAAGACTTTGTGTAAACAGTCTCATTTTTACATCTTCAAATTCGACCTCCTCTAAGTCTATGAAATCGTTAAACTAATCTAGGTGCTTCTGGGCTGATATGTTACCTTCAACATCATATAGTTTAATCCTTAGGTTATAGTCTTGAGGTAAATCATGTAGTTGAGGAGGCAGTACGAGGGGAGCAAATCTAGCTGCCATGGCTACTGTGAGGGGTCGGAGCGACTGTTGGTTCTGAGTCTGAATCACTATAGGCTTGGTAGATGCAGCTAAAATCAAATCTCAGAATCGTTTTTTCAAAGATGACTTCGCTTAAACATGATTCAGACTTAGTTCTGAAAAGAGTTTGTTCAAATTTCACGTCAAATTCAAGGTCTTCAATGCTCGTCACTCTGTCCCTGGGTAAGGACAAACATCGGTCTAGACGCAACATTGGGGTTACTTGCTTTTCTTTTCTTTTATGTACGAGCTTTTCAGGATCAGACACAGGGATTGCAGCTTGTGGGTCTGGGTTGCTCCTGGTGTGAATTCTCTTGGGAGCCGGGATTTCTAGCTCACACTGTTTGGTGCAATTGGTCTCTTGGTAACGGAGTTGCCAGGGCAAAAATAATCTCAGTCAATAAGGTATTTGATCCACTGTCACCCTCAGGGATCAAAACTAGAGCTTCAAGTTGTTTTTCCCAAGGAAGATATCACTTTCGATCCTCGACAGCAGCACCAGAATGTTAGCATTCCGTAAATTTTGTCCGGCTGATAGACAAACGACAGAGGTAACTGTTTCAACCTCCTTTAGAGCTGGGCACTAGCCTGTTCAACTCAGAGAGGGCTCTCTCGTGTCACTTGATATATCTTTGACAATCAATGGCTAGATTTGGTTTGTTTTGGGATTTTTTTTATAAATTTGCTGGCTACGAAGGGGAGGGACACTTCGGGCTATGGAGTCGAAATTTTGAAAGTGAATGAAAACAATGACTGGCCAGTAGAACTCTCCAGAGGATAAAGGCTAAATAAGGCAACGAATCTGAGTTGCAAATTGAGTTTAAGCGAAGTGTAGGAAGAAGGAGAAAACAAATAACCGCATTAGGGCATTACTGAAATGAATTTTGAGTTAGTTAAGAAGAAATGCACACAGTTTAAATTGCTTAAGCCGAGAGCATCATAAGATGAATTCTGGGCCTTTAACTCTCCAATTTAAACAGAAGAAAATGTAAATGGAAATAAAAAACACATGAAATACATAGAATGAAAGGAGACAAAACTCATACAACCACCATTAGAATATTTTCATAGAGACTTCAAAAGCTTCTGCATATGTATTCAATTCAGCTCCAGAAAATTCCAATTGAGTTCAGAAACAACTAAAAGGTGCCCTTGCACTTCTGCCAACATTAATTCATTCCGAATTTCTAGTACTTATAAAATTCGATTACAATGGCTGAAACTGAAACGTTTCAGCTTCTAAAACTGTCTACAATAATATCAACTGACAGTCTCGGCATGTGAACCGATTTACAATGATTAAACAAAAACGTTTCATAAACTAACGACTAATTCCTCCAATTGCTCGCTTTTTGTCCTTGCCATCTGTCTTGCTCCGATCTCCTGTCGAACTCGCCAATCTGGTGACACCTGGAGGCTATTTGCTGGTCATTGGAAAAGTGCATTTTGTCTTGCCTAGCTGCACGATCTCCTTCCACTGTGAGTCAGAAGGAATCTCATAATCCATTATTTCCTTTATCAGGATCTCCAAGTCGATGCAAGTAACATAAGTCATAGTCGGCAGCCCGATCTTTACTGTCTTAAACTGATTTAAAATCTCAAAGTTTATGGCCAAATATTCCACCAAACTTGGTCCCTTCAGGTTCTCCTCCAGGCCTTCAAATTTGGAATGATCCATTCTGCACTGGGCGAGGAGAGAGTTGTATTCCTCTTGATCGCATAATTTCCCTTTGCCATCCCAATATGGTGGGAGGCCTTTGATAAACAGATGTTCAAACAGATCCTTGAATTCCTGTATACTTTGTTCCATCTGTACGACTTTGGTTTGAACTGACTTGAGTAAGTTGTGCTTAGCAATAATCCTCCTGGCGCAAATGATCAGTGTAGTTCTGTCCTTGACCCCAATGGTCTGAAGTTCAGTAGTGAGAATGACATTTAGCAAATTTATAGCGTTCTGGGCCCATTCTAAGGGCTTTTTTGCCAGTGTCTCATTTGCAATAGTACACCTGCTTCAGGTAGTGATAGTCATGCTGTCTTTGTCATTTATAAAATTCAAGTACACCTTGAACTTAGCAGCTTCAACAACAATAGCATCCCAGATTACATGTTTAGCTCTTTGCAAAATTACTTTACCTTTCAACCTCGTCTTCAACTTGTTTACCCTTTCTTGCAAATCTTGATTTTCCTTTTGGACTTGGGCCATCTTTTCATCCTTCATTTTCACCTCTTGCTGCAACTTTTGTATGATCTCCTTAAGGCTCTTGATTTCTCCTGTCTTCAAGCTTACCTGGGACATAGCTTGGACGATATCTTCAGTGTTTGAATCAGCTCCTGCTGTACCAGGTACAACTGCAACCCTGTTTGATACCTCTACCTGTTCTTGTGACCAATTCTCCTTTTCCTTTTCCAGCAACAATACTTTGGCTTTGTAATTCAATGCTTCTTGCCGAAATGTCTCTTTTTCTTGTTCTAGAGCAGTCAACTCTGCTGTTTGTGGATGCTCTGTGACATACATCTTTAGCCTCGTATTCATTCTTTGAATCATCTTGTATTTTTCATCTAAGGAAGCTTTTACCCCTTGAGGGCCTTCAGATTGCAATCTTTTGACTTGAGTCTGCGAGGCTCTTCTGGATGCTTTTTCTTGCTTCAATTGTCCTTCGAACTTGAGTGTATGGGTTGTCAGCCTTGCAACCCTCAAACTCAGACTTAGGTAGTCTGAATACATCATGTCATTGGTGTTTCTGTGAAATTTTACCTTGTCTGGTGCACTGATATTTTCATAATGCAGCTTAATTTCGGACACTTTATCCTCATCAACCACTGCTATGTTGAGTGTCTTTCTTTCTACATCCCTGACTGAGAACAGGGAAGACCTATGCCGAGAAACCCTTTCTACCTCGGGAATCAAATCTCTTATTTCACTCATGGCTAAGCTCCCTTTCTCAGCATATTGATTTGCTAAATCCTCTTTGGACTGGTAGACTGCCCTAGGTGTCCTATCAAAGACATGTTTCTTGCTGCTGAAAGCCCTTGAACTGCCTTCACTCTGTGGCATGCTTTTTGTACTAGCCTCTTCGTTTCTGGTCCTACTCTCCACCATCTCCATATTCATTTGCTTGTTAGGTTCTTCTTGCTCCAGGTTTACTATCTGTGGAGATTGTGTGGTTTTCATTTTCTTGAGAAGATTTTGCTGACCACCGGTGCCCAGGGCCTCTGAACTGCTCCTCTTGCTATAAACACTCATCTTGGAAGCTTTAATAATCAACCTTGGAGAAGTTTTTTGTGTCTGAGTGTGTTGTGGGGTTGACTCCATTTGTTGTATTTGATCGGACTGCAGAATGACTTCCATATTTGCACAGGTTTCCAGATTTGCCAGTTTATCAAATCCTTCAACATGCTCATGTTCATAAGGGCCTTGTTTGCTCATCAGTCTTCTTTTAGATATGACCTGGTGTGGATCATATTTTCTACTTTGTAACTGTGCAAATCCAAAGTCCTTGAGCTTGGCTTCGATTTGAGGCAGACAAGATCTAGTCTTTACCACAAAGGGGCTTATTATGAAAGGAAACTTAAAGTTGGATGCTTTGTGCATTTTTGGAAAATGCTCTGTTTCTGAGGTGATTCTTTGCCTGATGAACTCCAAGGCAAAGACATTGGGAGTCAAGAAAACCGACAGAGGGTGAGGTGCCTCTTGATAACCATATACCCAAATTATAGTAGAGTGCATGAACAACACCCAATCTCCTACTCTGCTCTGTGGATTGGGCTGCAAATAACCTTTCATTTCTTCTAAAACCCTTGGCAGGCTGGCGCTGGAGATTAAGCTATAAACCCTGGACATGATCTTATTTATAAAAGTGAGCATTGTGATCGTTTTGCATTCAGTCGAGATGAATGCAGCTTCAGGGAATTCTGTCTTGTTTGTCTCTAGGAAAATTCTCAGCAAATGTGTGTAATACCTGAAGTGTCTTAGTGATTGGAAATTCACTTGCTGCTTGTGTACATTATCAACGATGTACTCTTCGAAACTGAAATAGACTGACTGACTGGACTCCAATTGAAAAAAGGTTAACATAAAACCCAACATGACCTCTACCACAAACTTGTCGTTATCTAAACCTAAAATCCGACTGAGTATGGAACAGGCCCACTGGACCTCAATAACCATGACGCTCACATTCATAGGCAACGACAGACTCTCAGAATGATTTTCGGGTTTAGCAATTGTCTGCAAAAATAGGGTTTTCACCTCGGGGGTACATTCTCTGTAGATTGTAATTAGTTTCTCTTCTTCGAAGGGTTCAGACGCTGCAGGGGGAGACTCTTGTGTACCGAGGGCATGTCGAATTGACGGGCTATCTAATCTGTACAGGACTTCCGACCCTAACTTATTTAAAACGACCTTTTCTTCCTGCGAGTACTATTCTGCACACCAGTTTATGAATTCCGGGAAAGGGAATGCGACTTCGACGACGTACGAGACTATGGAGGCTTGGACTGCTTCGAGGAAGGGTATTCGTTTCTCGACATTATCTAACAAATTGGCTCTGGATACGGAAATGGGTGAGATAGTTATTTCTGTGTCAAATATATCTGAGTCCATGTCAATTAGGGCTTCTTCTTTAGAAGCGGGATCTTGCTCTGTTACGGATAAAATGACAGGATTCATGGCCATGATGAAAAATACCTGTGAATGAGTGGAGAATGAGCGAGTCTGGTTCATTGTTGAGCTTTAGTTCGAATGGAGCGTTTGCGCCAATTTTCAAACATTCAAATGATTTGAAATATCATAAAATAATGACTGGGGCCCTCCTTTTATATGCGCTTTTCGATATCCGGGGCGAGGCAAAGTGGTTTTGGATAGACTTCTTTTCGCCCAGATATGCCCCTGGTGGCGCCACGTGTCTGCGAGTTAAAAACACGGTATTTCTATCGTCTCGCTCTCGAGCGATTAACCTTCGTGCTATTTCCGCGCTCGATACATCTTCTGACCGTTGATCTGGGATGTTTGAGATCTGTGGCCCGCCGGGCTCCATCAACTTCTGCGCCTCCGCTATATTCAGCCCTTTCTTCGCTAAGTGTGACCCTGTCCTCCAAATTCTCGTGTCTCCACACCAATTTAGTGCCTCGCTAAAGCTCGAGACTTGGATTCCATTTTAAAAATTGTTATGGTGATAGCAGTCTCCTCGTTTGGCTGTTCTTCTGCTTGTGTCTGAGGTTTCTTCGGATGCCGCTTTGGCTCATGTGTAGGCTCATCCTTTGAGTCACTATCTGCCTGTGACCTGATCTCCTCCTCCTCCTCCTCACTGCCTGATTCTTCCTTAATGTAGTGGATCTGTCCCTTTCCGATGCATCGATGCCCTAGGAGCCAATGGTCTCTGCAAGAGAATCAAAGCTTCTTCCTCATCAACTCCCGTCTGGTGTCATCATCCATCTTGGGCTTACCCTTCAAATCACTTCGAGGATTATTTTGATCCTTGTCTCTCTGTGGCACGAAGGGTTTGGTAAAGGTTTTGGGTTTCAGCACTGAGTCCCCCATGTCTCTAGTGCGCACAATGGCCTCCTGTAGGTTGTGAGGCTTGAAAGCCTTAACCCATCCCCTCAATGGCTTCGTCAACGCCTCGATGAGCAACATCACCAACTTATGCTCTAAAATATTTGATACGACCACTGCCTTCCGTTGGAACTCTGTGATGAATGCCTCCACTGACCCTGTCTGTCTCAACTACGTCAGATCCCTGAAATGGAGTTCTGGATCCCTCCTGTCAAACCTCTCCATCAACTTCTCAGTGAACTCTAAATATGATGTAACGTGGCTGTGGCCCAAAGTCACTAGCCCATGATACCACCACTCGTGGGACTCCCCATCCAAGTGCAAGGTGGCGAAGCTAATAGTTGATGATTCCGTCATTGGGTTGAGCTTGAAATATGTGTCAAGCTTTTGTACCCATGCCTGAGCTAAGCGTCGAGATGACTCGTCGAAAGTAGGAATATTAAGCTTTCCCACCTTCTTAATGAAGCCCATGTTCTGAGTCTGCGCATTGCCCCTCTGTGCCTCTCTGGGCCTGTTCTGATACCTGATCGAACAGTAATCGAGCAAACTGATATCTGCATGGAACTCTTGCCCGAGTGCCAAATAGTCTCTCTTGTACTCCGCAAATTGGTCCTATGGCACTGCCTGCCCCTATCCTGACTGCCCTCCTGTCTGCCCTGGCTGTCCCCCCTGGAACTGCGGATATAGAGGTCGAGGAATACTCCCATATAATGTATAGGTACGGATCGGTGAAGGATGCCCACTCGCTCCAGCTTGAGATTCACTGGAACCACTGGCACCACTTTCCTGGTGTCCTCCTGAACCACTCGCTCCTCCTGC
>WSFP011428969.1:0-21893 GCA_009831015.1 Picea engelmannii | reverse complement strand
ATTATCAAGGAAGAATATGGAATACTCATCAATATTCATGGAATATGGCATCAAAAAACCATTATTCCATAAGATATTATCATATACCAACATATATTACAAATTCGAGAAGATTCAACAATGATACATGGAATCAAGGGAAAGAAAATCATGTGACAACCAGACACCAAGGATTACAACCAAAAAGAATTGATTTTGGATGGATGGATCATAATCAATGGAAGGAAGAAACCAAGAACATAAGAAAATCATATTACTTGGTTTCATCACATGTGAAGCCTTTAATTGCAAAGCTTTGAGGAAAAAACTTTTTGAAGGAGGGTACTATGTTATGACCGAAGGGGAGCATATATGAATGTATATGATATGACCCCATGGGGGGGCATATATGGGCCTAAATGTATATGTAATGTGTAAATATATATTTAATAAGATCGACCTAATGATAAAGGGGCTTCATGTGCAAGTGTGAATAGGTATATATAAAGGCCATGCATTCATTATTGGAGGGAGGTGAATGGTGAAGTATGAGAGGTATTGGTTATTTGGAGCGGGCTCTACTATTCTTTAGGAGTTATTGTGTAACTTATTTATCTTGGAGTTGTGCTCCATGCTCACATTTTGTACATTGTGTGTACTTATTTTCTCTTATTATAATTTAAGCATTCGGATCATTACACTTTCTACAATTGATAGCGAACTAAACACAAGGGCTAGAGAATCTTCATTTATTTTATCCCCGTTTCTAGGTAATGCCAACATTTCTGTTAAATCTTTCTCTGCAATTGAGAAAATTGCTCTTTGATTTTTGTTCTTAATTACCCTTGAAGTTGCGTTGTAATTTTGGGCACACATAATCACTAATTTCAGAAAATGAAATGTAAGGGGGACAATTGCTCTAGCTAAACCAAAGTTCCATGTGGGTAAATGTTTGAAACTACTACGTAATTTGGAGAAAGATGTGTTTTTGAGGTCTTGAACAACTTTCATAGTTATTTTGGGTTCGTAAATGTCAAAATATTTATCAGTTGGGTGCTTAAAACCTATATTTTTCCACTATCTTCTGCTGAGAAACGTTTGTTTTCTTCCTAGGAGTCATTTGTGATTCAAATTATGATATCTAAGAAAAGAAAATCGAGTTCCCCTTAAAGGAAGATCTTTCGGAGTAAATAGTAAGATAGGTTTTGATTTATACTTACCGACGCATATGGGTTTATATTCCTTTTTAAATTGCAGACTGGTGGACAAATATTTTTGAAAAACCAGAGTGGTTGTGCCTCATTGTCCAAATAGAAGTTAGTAATAATCATGGGTGGTGGTTTTTTCTATTTTAATTAAGAATGTTATTAAATACTAAATTATGTGTCAGATTATGATAAGTTCTCGTTGATCATGCATCTAACATAATTAAAATGAATCCAACTACCCTTTTGTATGAAAATATTATCTATGATACCGAGTGGTTTTAGACCTGTTTTGGGTGGTTTTGACAATATTTAAAAACCCCCAAAATAAATGTAGTCTAGCCACATGTGTAGTGAGTAGTTTGGTGGGTTCATGACTCTTCGTACTGTTAAGTATTGATTACTTTTAACTCCAAAAACAAATATAATTGTCGATATAATTTATTTATGATAGTTGGATCAATGTGTAAGTTAAACCTATGAAGTAAAGCAATGCATACATATTCTTATGCAGAACAGAAAGTAATCAATGGATCATACATATGGTACACAAATATTTACATTGGAAACCCTTAACCAGGAGAAAATCGGTCTTCCTTAGTGTCACACCTATCAACTCTTCATTGTATTAATTTCACCATTCACAATACAATATATACAAAATTGTAGGTATTCGGCAGCTACCAAAACCCTAATCCCTTAATATGGGATTAATTTAGCAAAAAAGTGGTCGTCAAATCTGATGCACCCCCCACACACACGTAAAGAATATAAAACCTACCCAACATTCTCCCACTTATTGTTTTGTTTGCATACAGGGGGTCATAGGATTACATAGTCAACAATCCAGGGTATTAATTCCCATTATTTCTCTACACTAGGATAAATTCTCAATGCTCACATATTTTTTCAATGAATCTGCAACATTCTTCAAAGTGTCAACCTTCTCTAGCGACACCTTCTTTTCTTCAACCATATCTCTCACAAAGTGATACTAAACATTAATATGCTTTGTCTTTGAATGATAATCTAGGTTCTTTTCCATGAATATTGCACTCTGATTGTCACAATCTAACCTTACTGCTTGTTGTACCAACCCAATACTTGAACACAATCTATGTAACCATATTGCTTCCTTTCATGCATGAGTGGTTTCCATGTATTCAACTTCTATAGTTGAGAGTGCCTCTACAGCCTGTCTTTTTCTCATCCAGCTAATTTATCCTCCAAATAGGTTAAACACATACCCACTTTTAGATCTTCTGCGATCCAGATCTCCAACCCAGTCTGTGTCAACAAAGCCATATATAACCAACACTTTGTCTAGTCCTGGTCTTCCTTGGTAACACAATCCATAACTTTAAGTGCTATGCAAATACCTCAAAACCCCTTTTATTGTTTTTCAATGCTCCTTCTCTGGTTTTGACATATACATGCTCAAAACTCCCATCGCATGTGCAATGCCTGGTCTAGTATAGACCATTGCATACATCAAACTTCCAATTGCACTAGCATATGGAACATGGGACATGTCCTCTTCCTCTTCATGTTTCTTGGGACTCTGATCTATAGATAACTTTACACCTACATGAATAGGAACCTTGACCCATTTACTTTTCTGCATATTAAACCTTTGCAATGTCGTCTCAACATATTTTCTCCAATTCAACCAAAGTTTCATGTTAGCACAATCTCTTTTAATCTACATTCCCATAATGAATTTAGCATCTCTAATATCCTTCATGCCAAATTTGGAGAATAGTTGCAACTTCACCTCCTTGATTACATCCATGTTGTTTCCTACTAGCAACCTATCATCAACATACAACACTACATAAATGAAGTGATTATCAACCTACTTGGAATATAAATTGTGATCAAACCTGCTTCTCACAAATCTCAGTCCATGGATATATGTGTAAAACTTTTGGTACCACATCCTAGGTGATTGCTTCAGACCATACGGTGACTTCTTTAACTTACAGACTAGTTCTTCATTTCCCTTCACTACAAAGCCTTCTAGCTGCTTCATGTAGATTTATTCTTCCATATCCCCATGTAGGAATGTTGTCTTTAGATCCATATGTTCTACTTAAAAATCAAAAGAAGAAACAGATAAATTAAATCTAATAGAAGTTAACTTGGAAACAGGAGAACAAATTTCGCCAAAGTCAATTCCCTCTACCTCGAAATAACCTTTATCTACTAATCGAGCTTTGTATTTCTCCACTTTTCCTTCTACATTCAACTTCTTCTTAAACATCTATTTTCTTCCAATGGAATTTCTTCCAGTTGTCAAATCAACTAGATATCATGCCTCATTTTTATCCAAGACATAGAGACTGAACCCACATCAGCCATAGAAAAATCCAAGTATCTGAATCGAATGGATGAAGCGTATGGAACTATTTTCAGTCTCATTTCTCTTGAACTCATCTTTCATATATCCTCCTATAAAACCCTCAATGAAGTCCGGACCACCATGGAAGGACTTTTTGGCAAATAGGTAGAGATGAGGGGACATATGCTCGAAGTGGAATTGCTCACTTTGGATCCAAAAACCTTCGACAATATCCAAGATTTTTTTACCAAATATAAGGATTTGTTGTCACAACTCAAGGCTTGTGGGGTTGATAAATATGAGGATAAACAAATGGTTCTTACCATTCTTTCCAAAATTGTTCCGGAATACTCAGTGCTTTTATCGACATTTCATTTAGTTAGGCTCACCTCTAGAGCCACCTGGACCATGCCCTCTCTTGAGTTCTTTATCGAGTCTCTGACACAAGAGTAGACTAAGCTCATGAACATGGGAAAAATCAAAGGCTCAAAGGCACATGCACTTGTTGTGAAAGATGGTAGAAGTCACCAAAATCAGAAATATAAAAACAAATACAAAGGGAAGGCACATGCAAATCCAAATAAGGAAGGGTACTCAAAACCCTTCAACAATTCCTCTGGATCCAAAGGTGGAAAGGGAATAAAAGGGGAGAAATGCACTTACTGCCAACAAGGATTCCATCCAAAATCTCCATGCATGCAAAATTAGATAGATCAAATGGCACAAATACTTCAGCAAAACAACCTTGGAGATCACATCGCTAAGGATGCCAAGAAGAAGAATCTAGAAGATCAAAACCCCAAGAAAGGTAATTCTAACCATGCTTTAATTTTCATTAAATTCTCTCTCGATGTTTGGATTGTATATTCAGGTGCATCACACCATATGGAATCCACAAAGGAAGTCTACTCTTCATTGGATGCATGCAAAGGTCCTCCTATTCTGATGGGGGATGACTCTCCAATCAAAGTCACCGTCAAAGAGAGAGTTGAACTCACAAACGGGAGCTTTGAGAATGTGCTACACGTTCCCAAACTCTCTGTCAATCTTCTCTCTATGTATCAAATGACAAAATCTACCACTAGAAAGAAATTAATATTCACACCTGATGTTTTGGATATCTATGACATGAAAACCAATTCCAAAGTTGTTATTGGTGAGTTAAATAACCAATACAGATTCTACACATTTTCTGAATTTATTGAACCATATTATGCATTACTACTTACACATGTTGATGAAAGCAGTATGATATGGCACAAAATGTTCGGGAATTTAAATTCCAAATACATACAACAACCTAGAAAATAGGGAATGGTTGAAGGTCTACCTGACATCCACTTCTCCAAAGTAATTTGTGAGGGATGTGTCCTTGGAAAACACCCTCAAGATAAATTTGACAAAGGAAAGACTCAGAAGGCCTCCTCTCCTTTCGATCTGATCCACAATGATCTCATGGACCCTTTTTTGCATCCATCAATCAGTAAAATAAGGTACGTTCTCATTTTTTTTTATGATTTCTCATGCTAAACATGAACTTCCTTTCTCAGAAAAAAATATGAGGTATTTCAGCATCTCAAATATTTCAAGGCCCTTGTTGAGACATAGTCAGGAAGGAAGACCAAATTCCTCTGAATAGATAATTGGGGGGGGGGTATGTCAACAATGAGGTACATAATATTTTTCTTGAGGTCGAGATTCAGTTGCATTACAAGGTTCCCTATAGTCCACAGCAAAATAGAGTTTTTGAGTGGAAGAATAGATCCTTGAAAGAGATGGCATATTTCATATTGCATGCAAAGTCACTTCCCCGAAGATTATGGGTTGAAGAAATTAATTGTGCCAAATACATCCAAAACAGATCCCCCCATAGATATTTCAAGGATAAGAGCCCCTTTGAGGCTTGGAATGACCTCAAACCAAAAGTGACCCACTTTCGTCTATTTGATTCACGTGCATGGGCCAGGATTCCCTCTGAGAAGAGGAATGCACTTTATCCACAGAGTACAGAGTGTATCTTTGTTGGATACCCAAATGGTGTGAAGGAATACAAACTCATTGATTCCTCTATAGACTAACTCATCAGTGATCTTAGTGTCCAATTCAAGGAAAGTATCTCGCATGCACCTCAGTAGCTGCATGCAAACACTTTTGTTCTTCCACCTGTCATAGATGATGAGCATGTGCATGCTGACTCTTCTTCAGATGAGAGTTATGATTCATAGGATTCAGATGATTTAGATATTGATCCAATATAGTTAGATGCAGAGTCAGTGAACACAGATGCATATGCAGAGCCACATCCAAGGCCCAAGTGGGTCAATACTACTCTTCAGGATGCAGGAGATGATTTTGGGGATCCAGCTAATACCAGGAGGACTCGATCTAATTTTGAGGAGCCTCCTCTTGCACTCACCACCACTGAACCGATGCTACCCAGGCATATTTTCTTGGCTTATTTTGTATATCCACAGTCCTATGGTGAGGTTGTTGGAAATCTCTTTTGGGAATCTACCATGCAAGAGGAGTACAACTCCCTCCTCGAGAACTGGTTCCCCTTCCTTCAAGAAGGAAACTTGTCAGGTGCAGATGGGTCTACAGGACCAAGAGCATAGTAGATGGACAAGTCAGCATATACAAATCCAAGCTAGTCTCCAAATGCTTTCAGCAGGTGCATGGAATTGACTATGACGAGACCTTTTCTCCAGTAGAGAAAATGGATTCCATAATCTTGGAACTTTCCATTACACTAGCCAATGGATGGGAAGTCCATAAGATGGACGTAAAGAATGCATATCTTCACAAAGATATCTCTGAGGAGATCTATATGGTGAAGCCCCAAGGATTCATGCAGGATTCATCTTTGGTAGGTCGACTGAAGAAGTCCCTTTATGGCCTCAAGCAGGCCCTGAGGGTATGGTATGCCAATATGGACTCCTACCTATCATCACAGAATTGTGTACGTTGTAAGTCAAACCCAAACGTTTACATGCTCAGGATGGTTGATTCACTTCTACTCCTAGTTATGTATGTTAATGATTTGTTGATCACCAGTTGCTTGACTTCAATGATTGTTGCAATAAGGAGGATTTTGCATGACAGGTTCTTGATGATGGACATGGGTCCGCTACATTTCTTCCTTGGTCTCGAGATCAGTCAGGATGCATCAAGCATCAAACTATCTCAGGCCAAGTATGCATGAGATCTCCTCGAGAGATTCCTCATGAAAAACCATAAGTATACCCCAACTCCTTTCCTATCAGGATTCATACTTGAGGATGGTGGGGACACTCCACTAGTGGACAACACACTATACAGATAGCTAATGGGGAGCTTCTTGTATCTCACACACTCAAGACTAGACCTCTATTATGCAGTCAGGGCAATCTCTTGGTTCATGTAAGATATGCATGAGATACATTGGAAGGTTGAAAAGCATATCCTTCCATACATAGAGGGTGCCATCACCTTTGGGATTCACTATGCAGCAAACTATGCATTGGACCTCATCGGGTTCACTGATTCTGACTGAGTTGGCGACAGCATTGATCGCAAGTCCAAATCTAGTTACTCACTCAGTCTAGCTTTTGAGCCCATATGTTGGTCGAGAAAGAAGCAAGTTGCTATTTCTCTATCTTCGGTCGAGGCAGAGTACAGATGGGTAGTTAACATAACCATTCATGCTATGTGGCTATAACATTTTCTCACTGACTTCGGCATTCAGTTTCATAAGTCAATCCTCATCTAGTGTGACAACCAGAGCACTCTAAAGTTTTTCATAGATCCAGTTCATAGGCAATGAATGAATCACATCGAGATCCACATGTACTACATCTAGGACTTAGTACACGAGGGGATCATCAACCTACGGGTTTTTCCTTCAACAGAAAATATTGCATACATCTTCACCAAGACCTTCACTGAGAAGAATTTTCATTCTCTACATAGTCGTCTTGGAGTGAAGGACATAGTTGTCTAGCAACTATTAGTTCTGTTTGATACATTGTACCTTGAGGGGGGGTTTTCCCATGAGGTTTTCCCTCTTTCCTTGTTTATTTCAGAGTGTCTTTTGTTTTCGGGTACCTAACATGGCCTTGTTTTCGGGACCCATTCTTTTATTTTCACCATAGTGATGCTCATGGGTCTTGGATATACTTCACACACACCTAGGATTTATTTTTCCTAAGTTTTTACCTATGTTTATTAGTCATTATCCATTCTCCTACATTTTAGGGAGAATATTCATTTTACTACATTCTAGAGGAATATTCTTTTCAGTTTACACTTTAGTTGGATCAGTTGAGTGGAGTCTTGATGCCACATTGGTTCCATCACCATGCAGCATTGCGATCATCACTCCTAATGTGCATTGTCCTTGGGATTATCACTAGAGTGGTGCATTATTTATGCCTTCAGTCAGTTAACTGAGGATTGAGAGGCTAGTTGACTTAGACTAGGTGGAAGTTAACTCCTGTAACTGCCGACGTGTGTCCAGATCACTCTATACCACCACTATGGCACATTGGATTCTCTTCCAGTGTGCATTAGTTGATTTATACAGAGTATATAATGTGTAAATTATCATTCATTCATTCATTCATTCATTCAGTTAATACAATTATTTTATTATCTCTCTCTCTCTCTCTCGTTTCCGTATTTTCTCATTTTTCTGCAAATTGTGTATGTCCTTTACTATATAGATCTTATCTAGGCAAGTTCATCCACATTTACAATTGTTCTCATCAATAATGGAGTATGAGGTTCTTCTTATTCTTATTCTTATTCTTATTCTTATTCTTTCATTGATTCATATTTTGCACCATCCATCTCATACTCTATTTTCTCATGTTCTTCTTGCCTTGGTAGGAATTCTTGTTTGGGAACATCTTTAACCTCTCTAAAAATAACATCCCGACTATAAATAGTCTTCTTAGTTTTGGGTTTCCAAAGCTTATAACCTTTCATACCATGTTTATAACCAATAAAGATACACTTTTAGGATTTATTATCCATATTACTCCTATTTTCCTTTGGAACATGTACCTAAGCATCACAACCAAACACTTTGAGATTTTCAAGAGAGGGTTTCTTACCAGTCCATACTTCATGTGTATTTGTGTCCACCAACGTTGATGAGGGTGTTCTATTTACCAAGTAACATGTAGTACCCACTGCCTCTACCCTGAATTATTGTCCTAACCTAGCATCACTAAGCATGCTCCTTGCTTTTTCCATCAATGTCATGTTCATCCTTTCTGCAACCCCATTCTGTTGAGGTGTGTATGGATTAGTGTTCTTCCTTTCTCACCGCACTTCTTAGAAAAATATTTGAATTCATTCCCACATAATTCTCCACCATTATCTGTCTTTAACACCTTTATTTTCTTCTCTGTCTGATTTTCTACCAGAGCCTTAAACTCTTTAAATTTATCAAATACACCAGATATCTTCCTAAGAAAATAAATCCATGTGTTGATTGAGAAATCATCTATGAATGAAACATAATACACATATTTACCTAGTGATGGAATAGGGATAGGTCCAAACTCATCAGTGTGTATCAACTCTAATATCCCCTTTTATCTTGTAGCACTTGATGGGAATCTTACTTGATTATGTTTACCATATATGTGATGTTCACATAAATCAAAATCCAATGTTCAATTAGACATACCTTCAACCATATCTTTACCATGTAGTGTTTGAAGGCCCTTTTCTCCAATATGTCCCAGTCTTTGATGCCATAGCATGATATTCTTTCTAGGGACAGTATGGATATTGTCTTCTTTATTTCTCTACTCAGGGACAACAGAACTGTTACATGCACCAAGATAATTTCTTCCCAACAAATTGTACATAGTTCAACATCGAACTCCCCTCGTCAACATCATTGCTCATCTGACCATATTGCAAGTTCCCTTTCCCAATAAAGTATCCACACTTGCATCATCCAACTTACTTACATATATTAGGCTCCTATATAGATATTAGAATGTGCATAACTCCAAGGAGACTTCTAATACATCCATCTTTCTGCAATAGATTAACCCTTCCATGTTCCATGATTTTGGTTGTCAAGTCATGTCCTAGGAATACATCACCACCATCATATTTTCATACTCACTAAACCACTCCCTATGACAAGTCATATGAAATGATGCAACTGAGTTGATCAAACATACATCACAATTTGCAGTACCTATAGATGTCAGGTAAACATTACCTCTTTCTTCTGTGGAGGTTTTTTCCTCTATGGAAGAGGCATCAACAAATCCCTTTGCTTTATTAACTTTCTTAGACCTACAATATTTCTTATAATGCTCATCTTTACCACATTTCTAGCATTTCCTCAAATATTTTCCTAGGGATTTAGATTTAGATCCACCACCCCCACCAACCCACACCACCCCCCCACCCCTGAGGACTTATTTGTATTCCTATATTGGGGACGACCTATTACAAATAAAGAATATGTGTTATGATTATACATTCTTTTCTACCTCATATATTCTAATAACAAGGATGAAACTACATCATCATACTTCAATGCAGATTGTGTGGTACTACCAATTTCTAAAACCATATTATCCCAAGAGTCTGGAAAATAAAATAACAAAGTAATACATTTATCTTCTTTTGCAAGCGTAATATTAAAACATCCAACTTGAATTACCAGATTATTGAAGGAATTTATATTTTCTATCATAGAATCTCCATATTCCATCCTAAGATGATACAACTTATTTCGAAGAAACAACTTGCTTACCAAGGACTTTGACTGAAACAAATTCCCCAAATTTTCCCATCGTTCCTTGGTTGTATATTATCCTGAAACATTCAATAACATCAAATCAATCATGAAGATTCAAATAATACGCCTTGATCTTCTATCCATCTTCTCTCAAACTTTCTTCAACATACCAATAGACTGAGTACTAGTAGGTTGTGTACTAGTAGCTTTTGTACCAGCAGTTTCTGTACTAGTAGTTTGTGAACTAGTAGGTTGTGTACTAGTAGGTCATGTACCAGTAGGTCGTGTACCAAGATCCACAATGATCCATTGCTCTTTGTCTACAAGAAGTTCATCCATATTGTGCCTCCATAGCTCAAAGATTTTACTGTTGAACTTCTCAATCTCGATCCTAGAATTTCTTTCCATTATCTTTCAACACATGAATCACCACTGCAAATATCCCACTGAACCCAGGTTTATCACAAACCCAATATAAACTTGATCTATCAAAACCGATCCAAACCCTCATCAAAAAAGGTGTCTCCCTGAAGCCAAAGACGTGCTATGATACTACATGTAAGTTTTAAACCTATGAAGTAAATAAATCCATACATATTCTTAAGAAAAACAAGAAGTAATCAATGGCTCATACACAGTACACAAAGATTTACACTAGAAATCCTTAATCGAGAGAAAACCAACTTTCTTTGGTGTCACACCTCTCAACTCTTCATTGTATTAATTTCATCATTCGTAATACAATATATACAAAATTTTAGGTATTTTGTAGCTACCAAAACCCTAATCCCTTAATTTGGGATTAATTTAACAAAAACGTGTGGATGCAAAATTGTGCAATAGGAATCCCTCCTCCAAAAGATTGCAATGCACTATATTGTTTTTATTACTATATTATCTAACTAATAGGTGGGACCCCTTGGAGAAGTTCTATTAAGTTGATTTTTCTCCTTTTTTCTGAAATAAATGTGACCTGTAAACGAATGGCTAGATTAAAATACAATGTGGTATTATATTCTTCTCATATGCATAAATGGATAGATTAAAATACAGTGTGGTATTCTATTCTTCTCATATGCAAAAATGGTTTCTTCGCCAAAGACTTATGAGACTCCTTATCCTCATATTGCATTAAATATGTTGTTGTCGTTATTAAAAGAAAGGAAAAGGGGGAGAGAACGAGGAAGAATTTGTTGATATAAGGTATGATCTTATTCTTGTGATATTACTTACTTTCATTCATTCTAAGTTATCTTAGAGTCTTAACCCTCTTGTTGACATCAGGGTCTTATTGAAGATAGCAGGATTCAAGGATTGAGATACATATTTCAGCAGCTTATTCGTGAAAGGTTTATCATATGATCTTGATAGTCTGTGTATTTTTATTTGTATATGAATTAGATTTCATTACTGATAGGGTATATTTTGAAAAGTCGGTGAATGATATTTTCGTGGCTAACTTGATCCAGAATTCTAGTCTCAATCCTCTCTTGTTGTCGGAGTCTTTTTGTCTGGTGCCCAACTAGGATCTCTAAATTTGATCTTGGTCCATATCCTCGCGATGGTTTGAAAAGGGGTTATGATTGTAACTTGGAATGAAATCAATAAAATCACTTTGTTGATTTTGGTCTCACATGTGTATTTTATAATACTATTTTCAGATTTGTATTTCATTTGTTCCTTAATACTAAAAACACAGTACATATACATTTTTCACTTTCTTCTTTTGCATTGTTTAATTATAAAAGACATCATTGATTCCTTGTATTTATTGCTCGAGAATCAATTGATAATTTTGTCTTGGGATATAAACCCCAGGTGATAATCCCAACTATCTTACCCTAGCCTAGTAGGATTCAAAAATGTTGGAGTCAGTTTCTTCATACCTTTTCCTCAACAAAACGCAATCGTCAAATATGGTGCACCCCCACACACACAAGAAAATAATATAACACCTACCCAACACAATGCACCAGATTATTTAAAATTTTATACATTTTAAAATCATAAGCATTTATCGCATAACATATTTAACCATTTATATTTATATAATTTAAATATTTCAACTATTCTAAAGGATAAAAGCATGAAAATGCTTATGATTCAAAAAACAATTACTAGACTTATTTTATTTATAACACATCTAAAGCACATTCAACAAGGGTTGAGCACTATGTGGTAATACAGGTTATATGTCATTCTAGAGAAGTGTTTATGAAATATGTCGAGAATTTAGTGTCTGGGATATATTTTGGATGGGCATGGAGTGCATGCGGATCCAACCAAGATCCAATTCATTTGTGATTTTTCAACCCCAAAGGAATTAACAAAGCTTTGCAGTGCCTTGGGTCTCACCAACTTCTACCATAGGTTTATGTTATGTTTCTCTCATATAACTTGGCCCCTAAGTCAAGTGACCAAGGTTGGAGCTAAATCCGTGTTTGTTTGGGCTAAGGAACAATAGAAAGCATGCAAGGATATGAAACACTACCTTTCTCGGCACTAGTGCTCATTCTAATATAATTGTAATAGGCATTCAAGATTGACACAAATTCTTCAAATTGTGTTGTTAGTATAGTCCTCACTCAGCATGAACATCCATTGGCCTATCATAGTGAGACACTCTCTAGCGATATTTGTAGATACCTGACCTAGGACAAGATATGTCAACAATGGAAGCACTATAATCTAGGAAACGAAACCATCATCCACACTAACCAAGAGCCTCTACAATTCAAGTATACATAGGGAAATATGTAGAAATATCGCTATCATAAGTATTCCATGCACCTTTAATAATTCCACTTGAACATCAAATATAAGAAGAGCATCACAAACTGAGTTGTGGACTCCCTTAGTTGACCTCTAGTTGTTACACACCAAAATGGCACACTTAAGTGCCGCACCTATTTATGCCTAAGTGTCGCAAGCATCATAAAGTGTCATATACACCTTACTAAGTGTCACATGCACTTTACCAAGTGTCACAACACCTTGACAACATGAAATAACATTTTTCACAATCCCTAGTCAATGTGGTGGATAAATATATCATATGAAGCTCAAAATACTATGTGCACATGAATTATTCATTATTATTCATAAAAAGGAAATTAATTTAGTGTGAGAATCCACCTCACATTTAATTTCCTAATATAAGGAGAAGTTGAGAATCTCATGGATGGTTGAGAGATTTTCTCAAACCAAAATCCTAATTTGGTGGATCTTGAGAGATATTTCCTCCTTAAAATCCTTGAGAGATATTTTCCCCCTAAAATCCTTGAGAAATATTTTCTCCCTAAAAATCTTGGAAATCCCATTTTTTTGGATCTAGTGAGTTATATTATCCATGTTGACTAAGCCTCCAAATCCTATATAATAAGGGATTTCCATGGTGAATGAGGGGGAATAATCAGTGAGAGTATCGTCATTTTGATCTTGGTAGATTTGTGCAAGGGGTTGGACAAGGAGAGCCTGGAGAGGTTGTTGTTGCATCAATCGTGGTCCGTAATTATTCTCTTTGGGTTCTTATTTGAATATACTTGGCCTATTTCCTTCAAGCTTATGTATTCTTGCATGTGTTTGTCTATTGTTGCTTTAATATCCGTAGATGAATTTGTTTTACCTAATCTTGTAGAGTCTGAGATAGTTGTTTCTCATTGTTGCCCATCGCAGGAATCAAGTTATGCTAGGGAATTTGAAGATCGACCTCACGGATTGGAAGCAACGAGGAAAAACTGTGAAATAAGCTGCATCACAACCTTTCTCCCTCTCTCTTTCTTATTGGTTAAACTGATTTCAAAGGGATGTTAGTGTCCACTTGTGTTTTTTTGTCTTGGTATTAGGGTTCTGTAATCCAAGTGAGGTTTCATATATCCGCAGGAAAAACATTCTGTAACAGAAATTGGCAACTCCATTGGAGAGAGACTTTGACTAGTATTTCCATAGATTGTGTGAAGCCTTTTCCTATATTTAGATATTATTTTATTCTTGATTATGATCTGCTTCCCCTTCTCTCTTTCTCATTGAATAGATAACAGAGTCATTGACTGAGTTTTCTTATTTTTAAGCCTTCTTTTTGAGATTTTTGGAAGGGTGGCACGCCCCTGTTGTGTACACTAGAGTGTCATTTCTAAGGTGGTGCTCCCCTATAGTGTATACCAAAGCACCACTCTGCTCTGTCTTCTTGAGAAAAAAAGATTTGGTGCCATGTTTTATGGTTTTCTTCTTGTTTTTTCTTGCTCTTTCTCAGTTTGAGATTGAGGATATTTTTGTCCAAAGACTCCTTGACTGTATTTGACTTTGTTTTCTTGAGAATTTGACATTTATCACTAGTTCATGTTTCTCCCTTGAGTTTGAAAATTTTATCCTAGTTGTGGTCCCCTTGGGTTAACAGGATCCCTTGGTTCTTTTTGCCTTTAAGTTTGTCTGATCTTTGTCTCGCAAACCTTTAAGATTGGTTGGTTTTTTAGGATTGTTCATCCACTAGGGTTTGCAAAGGTTGCTTGGTTTTGAGCCTTTTTATCTTCATCTAAAACATCTCGCTTTTCTGGATGATTAGGACTCTTATGCTTACCACAGCCCTGCTTGATTTATGTTTCTTGTTGTTCATTGTTTGAGGATTTTCGTGTGTTTTTCTTCTTTCTCTTTTGCATATTTGAGTTCTTAATTGACCAGTTTTTCCCCTACTTGTTGTCTTTCAGTTCTCATCATTTTGAGTACGCTTTGTTTGATTTTTTTTTTTGCCTCATAGTTCTCTCTATCAAACATAGATCTCTTTCATCTAAAAGTTAAGAAGTGAAAATTTTGCATATCTCATTACATACATAATCAAACAAAGAAACTTTTGCATTCATTATTAAATTTGTTTTGGTTTGTGTTTGGAAAAAGATCTAGTTTTTCATGTGCATTTTGGTTTTCGAAAACATTTGTTTAGTAGTTTGGCATTGAAAAATTGAAAAGTTGCATTGTTTTGAGTGCTTTCTTGTGTTAAGAAGAATAGAACTCTTCTCCCTTCCATACATAGAATTCATCGAAAAGAACGAATTGCATCTCACTATTTTGCATTCTCTTGGAGTCGAGTCTCTTACACATCATCGGCTTCATCTTTGTGAACCCTCTGAGTTAAAATCCATTAAAATCAACCACGTGCTAATAAAATCAACTAGAACATTTTTTGGATTTAGCACACCAACAGTAGAATAGGATTAGGGTCTTTGGACTAGGTAGAGTGAGTAAATTGTCCAAGACTACAAAACAGATTGTAAAGCACTAAAGAGTGTACAAATCCAAATTTTGTATAAGCATAGTTGGGAACCCCCTTTCACATAAGGGCTAAACATGAGTTCTTGTGCGGGGGAGTAGTGAATATTACCCCTCCATATCTTGACCAATCATAGAGGATGGAGCATATATTGGGGGGTTTTCTTGAGAAACCATTGGTTTCATTTGGTCATGGTGCTTCATGAACTCTAAATTTTTTCAGGGTCCTTTCGAGTCCTACCAGTCCACTTGTCTTTATTTCTCTTGAAGAGATTCATACTATGATACCTTTCCCATACATTTGTTCCTTACTTTCGATTGTACCCGCCTGAAGGCTGACTGTGATTTGGCATCCTTAGTGTCCTTTCCTAGGTACCTACAAAGGTGACTGTGGGGGGATTCCCACAGTATCTAGGGTAGACGTCGTATCACACTCTCAGTACCCTTAGAGGGTGATCCCGTGAAAGAAAAGGTTGCTTGCACCAAGAAGGGATATTACGTGGAGGTCGGGGTAGCTACTTCTCACTTCTTTGTTGACAGATTGATATCCCATCTTTGGAAGATCCTTGAGCCTATTGTTTCTCGGTTGATTTCTTTTAGTTTTCATAGGACTGTGTTTCTTTGACTTTCTTAGTTGGCCTTAGGATCGGATATTTCACAGTTTAAAAGTTATGGATCATGTTCAGGAACCTCATCATAATATTTCTTATGAAGAAATGATCACATATCACACTTATGAAACCAAGAACATCGCTCCTGGAAGTGGCCAACACATTGAAGAACTGGTCATGGCCTTCGTAGAAAGCCTTGCATCTTACATGAATCCTCTTTTTACTGATCTACTTGTCCTACCACTCATTGATCCACCATGCACAAAATATATTGATTCTTATTATTCTTATCGATTACCGCCTGGTTCGACCATTACACAATATTTTGGTATGAACCCATCATCTTTTGATTTTTTTTAAGTACTTGGTAACTCATCTTTTTCCACAACTCATGTAGTTGTTACTTTTGGTGCTTTTGCTTTACTGTAAACATTAGTGACCCAGGTAACCCTGACTCAAACACATGCACATACATATCCTTTCGCACGTGAGTCAGGTAATATTCATGCTTCACTTTTTCTACACATGCATACACCAAGTGCTTTACTTGGTCAGCCCATCGATTGGATAGTTGGCAATAAATTCATTCACACAACCACAGTTTCACAAGATACCCATCCTCCATATCACACATCACATATTATAACACCCTACATTGGAGGTCAATCTTTAATGGGAGGCCAATATTCCACTGGGGGAAACCTTCAGTTGCATGGAAACATTTTACTGAGGGGAAACCTACATGGTTGCAGCATCGACAAGCCTAGGGGAAAACTGCTCCTACAAGTCCTTCTATCCATACTACCATTGGCTTGTATTCTGGACATCCATATCCAGGAGTTGTGAGTCCTTTGTGGGATCAACCTAATCCAGCGGGCATTCCTCTGCAAGGAACTATGCCCTAACAATTTGTAAACCCCACGATTCCAATGAAACATTCCCTTTAATCACATTATACGGGAGGTCCATCAGGCCAACCACAACACATGGTGGGACCAATAGGTCAATCGTAGTACGTAGGAGTTCCATTTGTTCAGTCATCATACATAGGTAGAAAAATAGAAAAAACACCTTACATGGGGGGACAACTCAGGAAGCCACCATATATGGGAGGACCATCTAAATTTTCCATCTCGTCGTAACCTGGATATGGTCCTACAAGTGTTCCCACGCAATATGTTTATCATCAGTATCTGCATCCTAACCAACAATTGTCATTCTTAGCTATGCTAGATCTGCTAGATCTGCCATATCTGTCACATTTGACAAACAATCCCATCCTTCATACCTCATTTTGGCCTGCCATCCCTGCCAAATTATCATCTAACATCCCAAAATTCGATGGAAAACCTAGGGAATATCCTAAAAATCATGTTATGACTTTCCATTTATGGTGTTCTTCCAACTCTTTGATGGATGATTCCATTCGTCTTAGAATTTTTCAGAGAACACTTACAGGTGCAGCAGCGAAATAGTATATTGAGTTATTGCATAACTCCTTTGTCGACTTTATCTCTCTTCCATGGATTTCCTGATGCCTTTTCAGTTGCCTATATAGTATGAGACCTGTAAAGAACTTTTGACCTCACTCTGTCAATCCTCTTCCACTCACATATACGATCATATTCATGAGTGGAGACAGCGGAGACGGTTGATTAAGGCTCTTATTCCAGACCAACTCCTCACGGATTGGTTTACAAATTCTCTTTTGCCTCCCATCACCCTCGATGTTTCTATGGGAAACTTTCTTACTGAGGAGAAGGCTATCAACCATGTGAAATATTTGGACTTGTTTTATTCCCATTCCATCACACTTTACGATATGATCCCTCACACTCCTTGTTCGTCGAACAATCCAACAAAACCTGCTCTGGAACATAGTTCCATTCCAAAAACCACAACTAATTTCACTCTTGTTCAAACCTCTGAGGTGAATGCAGTCCAATCCACTTCATCTTCGCAACTAGGAGGTAAGAATAAAATAAGGGTAAATCCAAGAAATATTCTAACGAGCAGGATAATCCTAAGACTATTGATACTCAACCGAGTAGGAAGCCTAAATATCCTTGTATGATTTGTGAGGAAGACCACTACATGAAAGACTTCCCTCATAATTAGGTTGTCACTAAATATCTGAAGGGCACCTCCCATCCAGTTCAGCAACAACATTTTTTTGCACAAAACTCATCCCCTCCGCAAAGGGGCATCGCAGGTCATTCCACCATGGGGATGCTTCCACAAGCGCCTCTGAGGTGTACATGTTTAAGACGGTTAATATCATGACTTGAGCGAATACCTATGACACTCCTCCAGGTGATCAGACTAAAGGGAAGTTTGTTGATCAGCCCTCCACTTCCACTCCTCCTCCATCTTCCAATCCTTTTCATATTGAGAAGCCAATCTATGACACAACATTGTGCCCGCCCAACAGCGTAATAAAAAGGTGACATTTAATCCAAATGCCCTTGCTGCCAAAAACTACAACATCGTTGAATATTTGGCCCAGACGCCTTGTGCTATGTCAACCCTTGAAGTTCTACAACATTGTCCAAGTCAACTTAGAACCTTGTTGTCGGTCATTGGAGCCATGGATCCCGAGCAATCGAATATGATTATGTTTAATATATATTACTTTAAGGAGAGGCTCTCCACCACTTAGCACTCCAAATTCAAGTTTTTATTGGTGGAAAGAATATCCATCACATTGTTTTGGATGAGGGAACCTCCACCTGTGTCATGCCTTTGCCTTGTTGGAGAGCCCTTAGTTCTCCTACACTTAGTCAGTCTCCTACCACCTTGAAAGTGGTTGATGGATGTGGTTTCCAAACTCAAGGACTCTTGCAATCTTTCGTTGTGACATTGAAGGGTAAGATTGTTTCGGTCGATATCGAAGTGGTCGATGCGCCCCTGGATTGTAATTTATTACTTGGTTGTAGTTGGTTCAATGCGATGATTGTTGTCGCATATTTGTTGTTTTGTATCTTATGATTTCCCCATCAAGGAAAATTTATCATTGTTGACCAACTTGAGTATACAACTCTAGATATCCACAATGTTGAAGCGAATAATGTCCCTTTTCTAGGATAGAATAGTTTCGAGAGTATAGGAGTAGGTATCCTTAAGGATTCCTCACTCATGGGGATTTTTCCTTTGCCTGCCCTTCCCACCATGTAGGTTTCCACGTTAAACATGATTTCGACTCAGGTGATACAATCCTTGGAATTATCTGATCCTTTGGTAATACCTAGTCTCAATGAGCATAGTTCATTGTCTCTGTCAAGCTCGTTAAAAAATGAAATAGACCCCCCTCCGTTAAAATCAAGTCTCACTCTGAATTGAAAACTTGAACCTTATTTTCCTCTACCTAGTGAAAATGTTCCCATTAGTAACCAGATGCCTAAACGAGGAAAGAAGAAGAAGATTCATAAGAAACGACGTTTGGGGGCCAGGTCTCTAGCCTTTGGACATCATGTTGGAACGAAACCACTAGATTATATCACGCTAGTTGGGGGGGAAATACCTCTAGAAAGAAACATTGCTAGGAGTGATCCTCACTTGGGTGTTGTTCCCCTCATAATGTATTAGTTTTTCTCGAATGATCTCAGTCTTTGTTCTTTCTCATGCTTGTAAATACATGAGAATAATTTACCGAGTACAGTCTTTGTTTTTTCTCGTGCTCGTTAAAAAATGAGAATAGGTAATCCAAATACACTTTTATCTCTTTTTCAGACTCGTAAAAGCTATATGAAAAAGGAACTCTTTGGAGTGTCCTTTAAGCTCTTTTCAGACTCCCTAAACATGAAAAGATTGTCGAGTAATCTTTCTTCCTTTCCCAATCGTTAAAAGGTTTGAAAAGGCATCTTTTGAGTGGTAGTTTACCTTTTTTCTGGCATCGCGAGACTAATTACAAAAAGGAACACTCTAATCAATCATGATCAAAAGAGTTCTCCCATGTATTGTTTTACACTTTTTTTGGGCTTGGGAGACTAAATTTACAAAAAATTCATCCATGGAGTCGTCTTTAAGTTCTTTTCAGACACTCTAAACATGAAAAACCATCGAGTTTACCTTCTTTGGGCTCATAAAACTATGCATTGAATGACATATGTGAGTCCAATATCTAGGACCCATCTAGGACCAAACCCCTCCTTCATCAGGTTTGTTAAACATATGTCGAGGGAATCATCCAAAGGATGAGCTATACTGAGCATTTTTTATCCTCCTCGAGCTCGTTAAAAAATAAAGAGTGCTCATCTATCTGGATGGGGGAAAAATTGAAGGAAGTGGGTCAAGTTTTTTGGAATCCTTTATGGCAACTATTGTCACCCTTGAACATGGCACATGTTTGTGTCTCATCTTACAGTTGGGTAATCCGCTTGTCTCTTAGCCATACCAATTCCATGTGTCGCCATAATTTTTCGTTCCATTTGAAGAGTTCTCTTATTTTTGTCACATTATGTTCTTGGTACTCATCGAGTCAATGTTTCCAAGTCAGTTGTTGTGCCTCATAATGTTCAAGGGAAGTTTCACTTCAAACCATCCATCTGCAATATTGCCAATTTACATTTCATGTGTCATTCCATACTCATTTGATTCACCATCTTACATCACTTTCATGTGTCAGTTTTATGTCGATGATGGGGGATACATCAAATCCCTCCTTATACAATTCTTTTACTGTCGACTTCAGCACATTATTTGGGAATTAGACTTAGAAACTAGTTAGTACCTTAGGACCTGCATGCCTAAATGGCAGGCCTACTCACTTCCGAAAGTAGGTTGACATCATTGACCTTTGATTGAATGTTTCACCTTATCTCATGTATTCACATTCGTTGAAATGTACTAGGTTACCTTAGGAGTCATTGACATCATTGGTGATTTTCCTCGCACTTGTTAATGGCTTACCTCAATGACAGGTAATCAAGCGATTTCTACCATGTTCAACATCAAATCATCTATTCACGTGGATATATTCGTAATACATCAGGATCCGGATGAATACCCTGGGTTGGGCACTCACTCTATCATGTGTTTTTCCCAGGCTGTGACGGAGATCATTTGAGCATGTAAAATATTTCAGTACAATCACCATGTTGGTAATCTTATGGATATATATATTGTCACATAGATCCACATTGTATTGATATGTGGCTATGTTTTGTCTTCTCGTAGCTCCACTATGTATTTTTCATGGATTTGATCAGTTCATGTCATGGAGGTATGGATCCACATTGTATCTCTAGTGGCCACGTCCTTAATATGTTTTATCATGGATCCACGGTGTATTGGTCGGCAGTCGTGCTTTGAGTCATCTTGTATTTCGAGCATAGGTATGTCCGCCTCAAAAATGAAATAAATTTGTATAATGGTTGATGATTGTTTGCAGCTTTTGTCAGGTTCTCCAAATCCAGCACCCTTGCATTGAAGACTTTGTAAAGTGTTTCGACCATCAGTTTTTCTTATAACCTCACACTTTAGGGGGCATATATTACCCACCAAAATCTCACACTTAAGTGTCGCACCTATTTACGCCTAAGTGTCATAAAGTGTTTCATACACTTTACCAAGTGTCACAACACCTTGACACCATGAAAGAACAGATGTCACAATCCCTAGTCAATGTGGTGGAGAAATTTATCATATGAAGGTCAAAATACTATGTGCACGAGAATTATTCATTATTATTCATAAAATGGAAATTAATTTAGTGTGATAATCCACCTCACATTTAGTTTCCTAAT
>ML865686.1:0-10639 GCA_009831015.1 Picea engelmannii | reverse complement strand
TCGGCGATCTTTTCAATTTTAGGGAGTCTGAAAAGAGCTTAACTATGGACTCCGGGGGGGTTTCTTTTTCGTAAATTTAGTCCCTCAGGCCCGAAAAAGGAATAAAATCTTACCTGAGGATACTCTTCTAAAGAATGGAAATTGAATAGAGTATACCTTTGTTCGTATAGTTGACCGTCTGGACCGAAAAAGGGGTAAACTACCGCCGGACAGACGTGACTTCAAATTTCAGTTTAACGAGCGTGAAAGGCCACAAGATCGCTCGACAATGTTTTCATGTTTAGAGGGTCTGAAAAGGGCTTAAAAGGAGACCCGTTTAAGGAACGCTCTTCTGGACCAATTTAATGAGTGTGAAGAAACAAGGTCACTCGACAATCTTTTCACCTTTAAGGAGTCTGAAAAGGGCTTAAAGAAGACTCTATGATGGTTACTTTTCTCAGTTAATCCGGACGAGATCGAAAAGCATAAATGCAGTCTCGCTGAATGTTGCTTTCGGATCTCAAAGCGAGCTTGAAAAACAACAAAGTTAGCTCATGATCAACACTTTGTGGGTCGATGCCTGGCATTTCCTCATAAGACCAGGCAAAAATGTCACGGAATTCTGTGAAAAGATCTGTGTAAATTTGAACCTCTTCGGGGGAGCAATCCGCTCCGACGAAGACATTCTCCACGATGCCAGGGTTTCGGGAGATGTTAATAGGTATGGTTTCAGTGATAGTCGCCATATTCCCCTCAGCATAAATTTCCTGTGTAGCTAAGAGGTTAATAGGACACGGCTGATCTCCTGTCATGGTGATAGTGAATTCTCCTTCCTTGATTCGGTGTAACTCTGGGAGAAAATACGATCTATGATGAAGATATTCCCAAGGTTTGTCCGGACTAGTCATTGCTTCGATTACAGCTTCATCAGAAGGCAAGAATAAGTCTAACGAATCGGTGGTAGCAAGAGAACCCTGAGCCCAGATAGGCTCTAGAGGTGGATCCAACTCTGGTGCGGGAGTCAGATCAGGAGTAGCCGAAGCTTGCTGGACCAAAGAGTACGCTACTTCAGCAACCGACAAGGGCATGGACATGCCAGCGTGCCCTATCTCATCCATCGTGGTTGATGGGGATGGAAGAATCCACGGATCCTGAAAGTAAGTCGTGTAGAACGATGAGACGTGAAAAATCTCAGCCTTGTGGTGAGACGATATAAACTTGACATCGCCATGAGGAGGTGGGTAATCGAAAGTACCCATCAAAGATGGGCACAAACCAACTCCTACGTTAATGACACCGGCTTGAGTATTATCAATCATGGGAACCGTGGATGCCCCCAAAGCTGGGTCAGGTCTAGAGAAGGACAATTGATCAATGGTCACTATCCGGCCTTCGTGTGGAAACAATAAGACTCAGAAAACTGTAGCGACCACCGCTTGCATAGCATAAGTCCAACTCCGACCTAAAAAGAGATTGTAGTCGAGGGGGGCATCGACTACCTCTACTTCGACGCACACAGTCTTCCCTCCTAACTGCACAGGGAAAGAAGGAATGATACCATGTGGTCGGAATGAATGACCGTCAAACGCAGTGAGGAGAGTAGGTGATGGAGACAACTCGGGCTGACCAATGGATTTCCAGCATGCTAACGACATAACACATGTCGAGGCGCCCTCTTCGACCACCGTGTGAAAGATATTGCGTGTAAAAGTTTTTGTGGGATGAGCCACTACTATCTGAAACGCTACGTGGTAAGGCAGACGAGGTTTTAAGTCAGTTGTATCTAGCATGATGGTACCCGGGTTACAAGTCTCAGTAGAGCCTAAAGCAGTCAACAAGGATTTCCTCTGAGCAGGGCAACTTTGGAGGACCTCCAAAGCGGACATAGCACAAGGGGTTTGGGATAAATCTTCCACCACAGAGTAATTCTGGGCGGCCCTTGCATTTGGATTGTGAGAAGCTCTCTTAAACGCACCTTTTGGAATGCGTGTCATTGTTTCACCCAATGTTTTCTCGATCTGGAGAGGAAGAGATGGGATCTCAGCTTCTTTGCCCTTCTCAGAGGCGCTTGGTTTACTATAGTCGTGCGCTCTAGTCGTAATTAAAGAATCACCCCTAACCATATATACATTTGTGGAAGAGGAGTTATTTGGAGGAGGGCAGTTTTCCTGGCTGCCCCCTTCGGCACTTGTAGAGGCTTGAGTTAAATTTTTCCCATGCTGAAAGGGGTTAGTCAACATGGCTTGTTGTTGCTGTGTGAAAAACTTTTGATCCTCCGCAAGTCGAGGACACAGATGGGTCGGGTGGTCTTCCTCACACAAATTGCATGGATACCTCGCCTTCCGTTTTTCCGTAGTTCCCTCGCCAGCATTATCTGTGGGTTTTTTATCCCCCTTACCCTTCTTGCGTTATTTTTTCTTCCCTTCGGGCTATTGGGTGGCCTTTGGGTTAGTCGTCTGCACGGAGTGTACTTCCGACGTTTGGGTAGGAGGAGCAGCCATAGCAGTAGTCTGGTTGGCTGCTGAGTGTTGGATAGATAACTGTTGCAATTGTTTTGTCAATTGCTCAGCAGGCTTGGTTTGTGCTGAACCAATGATACCATCGGCATGTGGTCCGACTCTCTGTCTATTTTTATCCACAATTGATCGTGGAGCATTCAGAAGGATGTTGTATAATAAACCAGACTGAGAATAGATAAGCTCAAACTATTGAGCCCTCATGATGGCATCTTCTTCGGAGAAAACCCCAGAAGTTGCGATGTCTTTGGATAATTGCGGTACTAGAGACTTAAGGAACCACTCAAGAAAGAATGCTGGTGGAACCGGTACTTTGATTAGACTCTTTCGGCATCGCCACTCTCGGATATGATCGGAGATATGGTCTGCTGTCGTCTGTTCGAAATTGGCAAGCAGTTCTGTGCCCGCACCGTATCTCACAGGTAACTGGAAATTGTTAAGGAAGGCCATAGCCAGTTCTCCAAAAGAAGAATATTGTGAGCGATCAAGCTCGATGTACCATTTCGCGGCACTCCCGATAAGAGTGCGTTGAAACAATCGCAACTGAACAGAGTCATATTTCAGTGAGTTAGATGAACACCAAAGGTGAAAAGTAGTCACGTGATCACCTGGATCTTCGTTAGGCTTGGCCTCGAACTTTGGGATGTCCGAAGGCAACTTCATCGGCATAGGAGGCCAATGCAGATCGTGACAGATAGGATCATTCAACAACCGTGTCAAATCTGGCAAGTGTAACGTCTCCAGGAATGGTAGTTTGGGTTGCTGCTGATAGCCTGGAAAAAAGGGTCCTGGGGTTTGACTGGCACCAAGTTGCCAGGAAAAGTTTGGCTGCTGGCCCGGATTCTGGTAGAAACCATGGCCCTGACCAGCGTAAGGATTTTGCATCTGAGGAGACATCATTGGCTGATTCCCCATGAAGGACATAGGATGTTGGGCATTCATCATGTTTGACGAACTTTGGGAAGGATTACCCCATGCCGGTCCCGAGGGGAGAGGCATAGAAGTTTGTCCGGGGTTCCATTGACTGTGGAAAGAATTACCCCAGAACGACATTCCAGATGAGGGAACAGATCCTTGTCCTGAGTTCCAAGGTCCTGGTATATGTGCCCCTAGCGCAGGAATAGTACCCTGCGCCGGAGTAGACTGTCCAAAGATGGGCGTGCCCCTAGATGGGAAAGAAATGGATGTGAAAGTGTTATTATCAAACGTCCCGTTCCAAACAAACGGTGACGAACCTACCGACAGAGTTTGCGCAGGTGTTCCTTGACTCCCGGCTCCAAATGAACTCGTGTGTGCAGGCTGCTCGACGGACTGCTGATGGAGACCACCAAGCGAAGGGGACGAAGGAGAGATATGACCTCCAGCGTAAGGAAAATCATTAAAAGGGATAGGAATGCCCCCAAGTTGACCTTGCAGAGGAGCGTTAGAGCTCCCTGCCCCCAGGCCCAAAGTCCGTAAAGTGGAGTAAGTGAGTGCAGGACTTGTACCCGAACTAGTCATACCGTATGAAAATGGAGGGCCTATCGCACTAGGTGTGAAAGGAGGCGTGGCCGCCACGATAGATGGGGGCGGTCCACTGTGCGACGTAGTTGCGGTCGAGACCATGGTGGCCCGGACCGACGACGGTAAGTTAGGAGATGATTCTCCTGTGGTAGCAACGATGATGGGAATGGAAGAAATCCCAGATGAAGTAACAGCGTTTGTTGCCATAGCTGTATGAGGCACTGACAGGCGTTCGTAAAATTGAATTGGCACAATAACTTGCGGCCAAGTATTAGTGTTTGGGGTTTCAACCGAACCAAGGTTGGTGGTCGATTCCTCCAGATGTTGTTCGGGTTCAATGGTTTGTAACCCGGTTGCTTTGAAAGACCCTTGTTGGTCTAGCCTTCGCCTCAAAGGTGGCGGGGGTGGCTCCAGTATAACTGGCGGCAGGCCCATAAGCCTTCGTGACCGGTGGAGCTCTGAATCCTCCACCGTGTGAGAAGATTCACGACATGCTAAGGTATTCTACACGCGCAAACAATAACACACACTAAAAAGAAGCCCCTAAGAGATAAATCAAGCAAACACTAAACTAGTTGGAAGAACAGTTACAACAACCAACACTAGAGCAACTTACCGGTGCAAGTGCAACTCGAATATGGAAGAACCCTCCGGGTATACTCTGTAAAGCGTGGCCCGATGTATGTCCTAGGTACCGCGGTATACCCCCGCAGTCACCTGTGTATGTCCCTAGAAAAGATTGGCAACTAGTTTGCCAGCACGCGAACAATCACCAGGCGGGTACAGTCGATAGTCGGGTAGACCACAATGAGCAGGGTATCAAGCCCGAAACCTGTCAAGGGTATCGAGAGAAAATGGTCTGGAAGACAACTGAGGACCTCGAACAGATTCGAGACCCATGAAGCCCCTTGTCAAATGCAAACGACGGAATCCCTGAACAAATCCTCGATATGTATTCTCCACTACGCTCGGTCCGGCTTTGGAGGGGTTATCTCCGCTACCTTTCCTTATGTGACCTTGTGTTTAGCCCATGTGTTAGAGGGGGGTCCCGGATAAATTTCACGCAACTGGAATTCTACACTCCCTATTGACAGACTCCAATGTTTGGTTTGAGTGGCCTTGGAGAATTTACTCTCCAACCTATTCCAAGGCCCTAGTCCTGAGCTAGTGTATGAACCCTACAAACAAAAGAGTCTAATAGATTTTAAATTAGTGTTTCTTTTAATGGGATTTTTTACGTCACAAGGTATGAAGGTGAAACTGATGCTGTGTAAAGACTCAAAGCAAAATGAACAAGAAATGCTTGGAAACAAAAACTTTTACAAAAAATGCAAAAACCAACAACTTTTCAACAAGAAAGACTTCTTTTTCTTTTCAACTTTTCCAAGATTTCATGCAGCAGACATAAAGGAATTTCGCTCAATCTGTGATCTACTTATGCTCTAAATGCACTGCAAAAACTTATGAAAAAAGACTTCTTCCTAGCTATTGATGCAACAACACAATCTTCAAACAAAGAAGCAAATAAAAAAAAGAGAATTTATTTATTTATTTCAGTGCTAAATGAAGCAACAAAGGGAAAATGCCGACAAGCACAAAACCAAGAAAACAAAATAAAATTCTGGCTTAGAGCGCAGATCGCAAAGAACCAGAGCAAAGACGTACAATGGCAATCAAGAAAGCACTGATTCTTACGCTTGTCTAAAAACCATAAAATAAAATATTTTTCTTTTTAACTTTTCTATCAACAATCAACTAAGAAAAAACCAGGCTAAGGATGAGAGGCCCTAGCCTACTGACTGTGCAGCCCTAGACTCAAACCCCTGAGAGGCACACTTCTCACCACGGGAGGGGATGACTGCCCCACCCAGGCTGAAAAGCAACCAGTCAAGCCCGCGACTGTCACTGAAACAACACGCGTGCAAACACGTGCTGAGCTATAACAGCGCGCGGGTACCCGCGGGAAGAACTTGCATAGGCCGCGGGTCTATATAAATGCTAAGAAAAAACAAGCACAGGCAGCCCAGACCTGTAAAAGGCCTCTGGTATTGACAACCAGGGTCTCTTAAAGGCTTGGATGCTTCTTCTTTAACAGAAAAGAAAAATAATTGCAAAAAGAAAAGAAAAGAAATAAAGCAAATTGAGACAAGACAGTGAACCAGCAAGACCCAGACAAGATCTAGAAAGCCCCCTGAGAATGTAAAATTCTGACAGGGAAGAGGAGACAGCCTCTTAAGCTCTCTGAGCCCTACACGCTATTGAAACCACTACAACAAGCGTTCAAACACGGGTTGTAGAAGGTTAGGGCACGGGTTACACACGTGCAGGCCTTTTGCAGGCCGCGTGTACCTCTGTGTGTCCCGATAATAAATGTCAAGCACAATCAAGGAAAAACTGGTATAAAGAACCAGGTTCCCTGCTAGCTCTGACCTAACAGGAAAAAGACAAACAAAGAAATAAAGAATCTAACTCCTCAAACTACCCAAGAACCTTCAACAAAATCTGGAAACCCTAAGAGTATCCTCCCCAGTGGAGTCGCCAATTCTATTGTTGGGAAATAATACCCTACGGACTAACAAGCTAGGGCTTAAACTTGCATGCAGATCATGACCCTTAATAAATCACTTTTAACCTACCACCCCAAACCTAAAACCCTTTTTCACATGCAAACATGGAAAGAACCTACTAACCTTTTTACTAATGTTTGGTGTAGATCCTTCGTTGCGCTTTATCCGCTTGCTTCTGCTGCTCCTTCCAAAGACGATCCTGCAATCAAGACAAAACACTACGCATGCATGCTATCTTTCTACTAGAGGGTTAGAGATTAAGCATAAATCGAATAAAACATATATAAGTCATGCATTGGGACGGGAAAAGTATTCTTTATTAATCTCAAGATGAATCAACTTACAATAATGATAGAGATCGGCCACCGCTCCTTGATCCTGATCCTGGGCTCCTCCTCTTCTTTGTCCTCCAACTGCTTTGCTTGAATTCTTCTTAAGCTTGAGGAAAGGCTAAAGGGTTGGGACAAAATGGATTCGGCAATTGGGCAGAGTTTCTTTGCTATGATTTTCCTCCTCCAAATAGTACCCCTAACCCTTCTTTTATAGGCTAGAAGGAGCTAGGGTTTTGGACGAACTCTCGGCCATGCATGGCTGAGAGTTTCAGTTAACTGACCCATAGCTTTTTGTCCCGTCGGCAACTTTCTGCTTTTTTGTGATTCTGAAGGCAAATGCGGGCTATAGTGGGCCTACTAGCGTTTGCACGCGGGCTGTAGTGGGCCTGCTAGAGTTTTCTTTTGGATAAACGCGGGCTGTAGTGGGCCTGCTAGCGTTTGCTTTTTAAAAATGGAGTTTTTAGAAGAGTTGTTCAGTAGTTTTTTGGCAAAGAAGGGATATGAGTTGGCCTGATGCCAGGTAAGCATGTGTGGTGTAATTTAGGGTTATAACAGACCTAGGGGACATAAAATGCCTAGGATGTATTTATAAAGTTAATTTATCAAAAAGGGGGGAATGGGTCCTAGGCAACTCAAAAGTCACTTTAATTTTATAAAGTGGAAAAACTCACTTAAGTGACTTTATGAAGTAAAGTAAAATAACGAGCAGGAAAAAGGAAAATGAGGAATAAAAGGGGAAAAGTGAGGAGTCTCTCCTCATTGTTAGGCTTTCTTATTGAGAAAATAGATTTGGAGAGCTCTTGGAGAGTTTTATAGGGTTTTTGGAAAACCTTGCATTTATCCTTGGTTTCGGTATTGAAACTATACACCCTAATCAGATTTGAGGACGAGATCGCTTTATATTTCTTCATTGTTCTTCATTGCTACAAAGTTTTATCTTATTACCACTGAATATCTTTGAGTATTGTCAGTTCCTTGTGTGATGCAGCTGAGTATTTAGTTGAGTGATTGTTATATTTATTGAAGGGAGAGTTACTCAAAGGAGAGAGTAGAAATGCCTTGTGGGAGACTAGATATTATTAATGGGACGTTTCCTCTTGTTCGAGGACTGAGATCTTTGCAGTGTGGGCCGAAAATTCAAATGTCGGATGAATCAGTAGTGTGGGAGGTTCTCTAATTGTTGGGATGGATGAAATATGCTTGCTAGGCACGTTATTTTCATTGTGGGCCGAGTTGCTTGCCACTGAATGAGTATAACTCCTTCCTGGGCGATTTATCATCTATTCCTGAGCCATATCCTCCATGTGTGAAGACAATTTTCTACCAAACTAACCAAATTGTTATGATAAGAAGGAAGAATGACCACATCGACAGTTATGGGAATGTTTCTTATTATAGGGATCAAGCATTAGTGTAGACAAAGATTGTATGCCAATCTGGGCACTTTTCTAGTAGCAGAGGCAACAAGAGTTGGGGGTTTGATTCACCTGGATTAGTCATATTTGACAACTAACACATCCATCTTATTCAATCACTTGTAAATTGTTTCCCACATAAATAAAGGGAAGGTTCCTTTACTTTTCATGGTTGTTATCTATGATGATATTTCAATGTGTGTGTTGTCACAAATAATAATTATGTGTTTACATCAATGCATCAGTGACTACTTAGATCCATTGCATGTTCTGTTATAATCTTTGTTGTGTTAAAAGGTAGTTGTTGGTACAGTATAATTGCATATAAATCACATATAACACATTTGAAAACCATTACAATATACCCAGTAATATAGTTGGAGTGTGATAGTTAAAAGATACCTAGTGTTTGGAATACATATGCCATTTAAACTTCTCCATATAGATACAACAGTAGAAATAAGGTGTGCAAATAGTACTGAGGTATTTTACAATACCTCAGTAGCTCCATGAAGCTGGCCTCATACTCCGGTACCATACGACTACCCTATCATAAAGCATTGAACTCATTAAGCTTTCGCTCAATGAATTCAACGGACAAGTACCTCTCCCAGAATTGTTCCTCAAACAATTCCTATGACACGTCTTCCATGAACATGTTTAGTTTAGGTAGGATTGTCTTCCACCAAATTAGAGCAGTCCATTTTAGTTGAAAGACCGCCATGCAAAATTTCAGGTTGGAGGTGTAATCACAAAGAGCAAAGCACATCGTCATGTTCTCCAACCATGCCTTGGTGCCTAAGCCATCCATGGCACCCCAGAACTCGGTAAATTTCACCTTCTTGAGTTCTTTGTGTATACTACTACTACCTGTTGGAGTGAGTTGTGAACCCTCATTGGGAAAAAACATCCTACCCTCATCCTGATCAAGACGATTGATCAATGCCTCAGACATCCTCTGGAAGTATCTCATCATACCTACCACATCTCCCACAACAACCTTCTCCTACTCAATCATCTTCTCATCTCCCTCAAGGTTAGATCCCTCTGGTGTGGATAATATCAGAGGAGGCACATATCTTCCTCTCGCATCACAATTTCTAATTCCCTTTCGTCTTCTAACCATGATGACCTGGATGGAAAATTTCCAAAATTTAATACTGATACATCTTTAGTCATTTTATTTAACACAGTGGAAGGTATAACAATCAAATGTCCCAGGGTTGAACCCACTCTGATACCATATGTAACATATCCTCTGTGAAGACTTAAATGTAAGTGAGTATAGTAGTGATTTTTTTTTTACCATAACATCAGTTAGGATAAGTGTTACACTTAATTAACATACATCACTAGTTACCTATTTATTTCTCAACTATCTCTCTACATCGCAAGATTCAGATGCAACATCACTGTTATTCATAGATTAACTACATCACATAAAGATAAAACAAGTTTTCTAACCACCCAACCTACCTTGCAAGTTTATGAACTCAAAGACACATAATCAATGCTCAAGTTCAAGATTCATCCGATTGATTTTGACCATTTAAGGTCTTAGGACCGACGACTATTCTGAGGAACAAGGAGATATCTAATTCCCATAACTCCAATCCTATTCTGAAGTACAAGACTAGAATCAACAACCATACTTAACTATAATTCCTTCAAGGCACAAAGAATAATATAATACACTTAATCAATCCTTTAAGAAACACTCAAGTGCAATTGTGTAACATACTATTTAAAGCACAAAAGAGTCAATTAAAAGAAACAATGTTAGATTAATCATGAGGTAGCATTTAAATTTAATCATTCTACCATTCATCTAGAATTAGTACTCTACAATAATGATAATAATATTATTTTATTCAATAGCACATAAAATCAAGGTGCATAATAATACTTGCAACAAGGTTATATTATCTTACACACATTGAAGGTAGATAAGGTCAACTTTCAATAATAGTACCTTTAAAATAAGATCTAAATTTATTTCAGTTGCAATTTTTATCAATATCCATTTCACATCTAATAATAATAAAGATTAAAACACATTTATTTCATATTAGATCCTTGGATAATTTAATTACTTCAATCTCTATAACTAATCTTGTAAAAGAGAAAGGTTCCAAAAATAATTACTACATACTATAATTCCATAATACTATAATTCCATAAGTTAGTATAGTCATAACATTATCATAATTACCAACAATTCCTTCAATAAACATATTACTCTATCTACCACAATATAACTAGATATATTCTATGGATGCATTCAAGTCTTAACTCAAATATATATATATATATATATATATATATAT
>WSFP011428951.1:0-21894 GCA_009831015.1 Picea engelmannii | reverse complement strand
TAACCACTTGAGATATCCTTGGGGAAGTTGAGGATTTGCCTCCTTCAGTTGAGGATCTGCCCTAGGATCATGGATGGACTAGGGATTCGAATCCAACTTCCTTCCAAGAATGAAAAGATGCTTCCCCCATTCATCTCAACAGCTTAACAACCGCCCAGAATAGGTAGCGCTCCCTCAAAAGGGCCATCAGAGCGTTGTAGCGCTCCCTGGTAAGCTTTAGGGGGGCACCAATGCTCTGAAAATCTATAGCACTCCCTTAAAAGGGCCAGTGGAGCGTTATAACGCTCCCTGACAGTGTATTGGGGAGCGCCGGTGCTGCAAGATAGTGTAAGGGGGAGTGCTCCTCTCCAAAACTTAGTTTTTTGGGTGCTTTCAGATGGCAAAAGGTTGTTTGACTTCAGTAGATCAGTTCTCCTCCTTCAAATCAGTCATGTGAGATGTTATAAGTGCCCCTCTAGTGTCGTTATAGGCACGACATAGGCATCATGGCAATATGCTTTCCTGACACGCTTGCGACACTTGTGAGCAACATGCGACACTTGCGACTTTGTGAGCAAAATGCGACACTTGTGACCTTTGTAATGACGACACTTGCGACACTATCAAAGTGAGTAATTTTGATGTGTAACACTATTATATTCATGATTTAGGGTTAGATATTAAATGCTAAGTCTAAATCAATGAAAATACATAAAACATCATCATTTGGGACAAGGAAAAGATTCTCTTTTATTCATCAAACAAAGACTGAAACTTACAATCTGTTTCAGCCACCGTTATGTGAACTTAGTTTGGGCTCCTCTTTACAATGCTCCAAGTGCACCTTGAATAGGCCTCTTCTCTCAATATTCTGATTGCCTCAAGGAAGGGAATGGATTGAATGGAGGAAGAAGGGGCTGATGAGGGAATGTTGAGGCAATATCTCACAAAAGGTGGCAAAAGCTTGGGCAAGGAGGGGAAGTGAAATTGGGTAGAGTTTCATTGTTCTTACACTTGGATGTGAAATGAGACCCCAACACCTCCTTTCATATGACAAAAGGATGGTTATTTAGTTGGGTGACGGGCCAAAGTAGGTGAATTGGTTGGGAAACCTCCAATAGCCCTTGAATTTCAACGAATTCCTTACAAATTTTGCAAGCATACACGGGTTGTTTAGTGTGCAACAAGTGTATGTACATGGGTTGTGTTAACACAAGGATCTGCAGACTGTTTCTTAAGAATCAAACAGAAATTGAGGTTTACCTTCAAGAGAATTATGGTGTAAATCATGTGGCATTCTTCCCATGATTTCCACAGGGAAAACATAAAGATTGGAGGCCTAAGCAACTCAAGCACCTTCTCAACATCTGTCCCACTCACATTCCACTCTCCCTTACACGTCACTTCCTCCCCGCCTATCACACCTCCCTCGTTCCTCTACCACCTATATCTTTCCCTTACCACCGCAACCTCATCCCAGTCTCCGCTCCCCCAATCGCTTCCTTCCACATGGCCATCGCTCACTCATTGGGCCATGTGAGTTTTCACCAAGAACCTCACTCCACATCACCTATGCGCATACGCTATCAGACTGCCACCTGCAAAGCTTGCATTGGTAGCAGACAAAGACCATTCATGGCCTCGAGGCATCAGGATGGACTCGCAGAAGTCATTGGGACCGTTTGAGAACAATTATGGGTGTCGGGCCCAGTCCTAATCCCAATGAAGACAATTATTGAAGATTGTAGGAAACAATTGAGACCTCGCCTCATCCCATAAATAGAAAACGTTGTAGAGAGCAGCCATGAAGATGCACTTACGATCTGAAGCTTCCTTATGGGCAATTTTTCCTGTAAATCACATAACTATGTCTGGATCGCATCTGACATAATGAGGTCTACACAACCTGACAGAGCAGGCACCGACTGAAGGCTTTGAAGGTAGTGATCTGATCACATTCCTGGTGGTTGCAACATTTTAGTATATATACGAAGTTTTGATATTTTGTTAAGGTCGAATGGTTGAGTTAGGCTCCCTGCTATTGTAATATTTTTATGAACACTGGTTCTCTAGTTATGTATTTGTTTTTTGAGACATCTTGGTTAATCTAAGTCATATTTCTTGCTCCATATTATTTGCCTCTGATACCAAGAGAGTTCATGAATGAGTGATTCACATGAATTGTTGTAACTGTATTATGATGAATGCTTGATTATAGTGATGTTATGATTTCTTTCAGTTTCCTTTAGATTTGAATTCAAGAGGATCCTTTAAGTTTTTCCTCCTTAGGATGTTGGAAGACCTGATCTCCACAATAGACCTTTACACTCTCCTCACCAAAGTATTCCCTCTATTCACCCTTACTCCAACTTACTGACTAAAGTTGATTCCAGACCTCAATTGCTTATGCATGATAGTCCAAATTTCTGAGTTAGAACGCTATTTTCATTGAGTCCTCTCCATTTGACCTCTTAAAACTCAATTAAACTTACACAAACTGGTGGGTACTGGGCTTACCTTCCATGCAATCTGAAGGTGACTTCTAGTGCTAAGATTTTTGGCACCATTTCCGAGGAACGAATTGAATACTTTTCCCTAGGATGGAATGACAAAGAAGCTTTGATTCTGAAGGTGCATCAGATATCAGTACCACTGAAGATTTAAACTTGCACTTGGTGACTCCATTGTTTCAGTTCTGGCTCCTAAAGGAAAACACACGAGGTCCACTTCATTGCTGCCTCTAGCAACGTATGAAGCTGACCCAGAGGAAATTATCAGAAAGGGAAAGACCGCTCAAAAAGGTACCTCCATTGTTGTGCCAAGTTTGTCTAATAATTTTCATAATCCCTCTTTACAAAATCCAGTAATTGTTTCTGATTCTCCTATTATACAAAATGCGGGAGTTTCAAGAAATTTAATTTTTGGGAGATTTCCTGCCAATTTCTCCCCTCCTATTCTTGGTTTGGAAGGAGAGATCTTTGACACCCCTTTCTCCCCCAAAGTTGTGAAGTGGAAGGAGAGATATTTTACCTTAGAAGACTTTCCTACTCCTCCTCCCATTAGAGTTGTTGCAGTCACAGAAGGGGGGACTTATGTTCCCTCAAGCCCCTTGTCTTCACCTCCAAGGAACATTGTCCCAATTTCACATAGCCCAACTCCATCCCCTATGGGTTCTCCTCCATTCCACATACAAATGGTAGGATCTAATCCCCCCAGAACTAGGATGGAAGCTATAATAGTTGCTAGGTATTCCCCTCTTGTTTTGCCTCAGCCTATGAATTCCTTCCCAGTGGATGGCTACCTTAAGCAGTTTCCCAAGTTCACAAGCGAGGGAGACATAACCAGAGAGGAACACCTTGAAGCCTTTTACAGTTTTACAGATTGTCATGTCATCATGGATACAGATGTATGGATGAGGATTTTTGTTCATAGCCTTGAGGGTGAGGCTAGGAAGTGGTTTAGGGCCTTTCCTCCTGGATCTATTGATGGGATTAAAGCCCTAGATGAAGCCTTCTTAAATAATTAGGGGGATAGAAAGGATTTCCTTTACTATATTATAGAGTTTGGATCACTGAAGAAAAAGGAAGGGGAATCTATTTCTGACTTCTCAAAGAGATTTAATAAAATGTATAGCAAAATTCCCACTGAGGTTAAGCCTACAGAAACCTCTGCAAAGATTACTTATTCTAGTTCTTTTGACCTTGATTTATGCCTCCTGTTAAGAGAAATGAGATCTACCTCCTTGGCTCATATGAAAGATGCAGCCATTGAAGTAGAATCCAATATTATGGCAGTTGATAAGCTTAGGAGTAAGGCTGACAGGGACAAAATAAGGGGAAGGTCTAAAACTTCAACCTCTTCCTCTGTTGCGCACCCTCAAGATGATGAGCTTACCAAATTAGTAAAATATCTTTCTGCTGATATGGAGAAGGTAAAACTTGAAGCAAGACAGAACTATAGAAGTACTCAAAAAGTTGATAACAGAGGTACCTTCAGGAGACCTAATAATTCTCCTCAGATACTTCCAAGAGAGCCCAGAAACAGAGGAAGAGATGATAAAACGATCCAAACCCCTTTACAAAACAACCTTGTAGATGAAGAATATGAAGAGGATGAAGAAGATGATCCTGGGTTCCATTTCTTGGGTGACACCCGTCCGTCCCCTCACTTGATCAAGTCTGCATATGGGGAGTCCTTGATGGATAATCAAATAAATGAATTAAGTAAGGGAGAGAAGGCAAAACAAAATCCTAATAAATGTAATCTGAGATCTAAAAAGAAGGGGGAAAAGAATAATGCTTTAGATCAGCCCTCAAAAACAGAGAATTATGTCAAGGCTGTGACGGTTGGTAGCAAGAAAAAAGACACTCAAAACCCCCCAATTTTGATTGAAGATCCTACCCTAGAAGTCAAGGAGATTCTGAAATATCCATCTTCCTTCAGTTTTGATAATGGGGTCCAAAAAATCAAGATCCCTGTACCATTTTTAGAATTGATAAAAATCAAAGAATTTAGAAAATATATTTCCAAAGAGTTGTTGCTCAAATCCTCCTTAAATACCACTGATTCATTAAATATCCAAGATGAAAAGCCAGAAGTCATCTTAGGTCCTTTGATAGAAGATAAAGATGATTCATCCCCTCCCTTCTATACATCATTGACCATACATGATAAGGTGTTGCATAATTTTTTGTTAGAGTTAGGGGCATCTCATAATCTCATGCCCAAAGAAGTCATGGATGAACTTGGATTAGAGATCACAAAGGCCTACCATGACTTATATTCCTTTGACTCTAGGAAAGTGAAGTGTCTTGGGGTCATCAAATATCTAGTTGTGATCTTATTTCAGTTGCCCATGAAAAGTGTGGTCATGGACATTGTAGTGGTTGATGTCCCCCCCAAGTTTGGCATGTTATTGTTAGGAACTTGGATAAAAAGACTTGGGGAAACTTTACAGATGGACCTCACATATGTCACTATTATTGTATTTGGGGGTGAGCATAGAATACTTTACAGGGAAGCTCAATTGGCCTACATTATTAGTGATGAATCAGACCCCACCAAACATCCTATTTTTTCCCTTGACACCGATTTGGGATCCAACATATTGCAGCTCACCGATGCTCCTAAAATTCCTCTTAAAATAAAAATAAAATTCATCACTTCTTGTGAAACCCCTCCTCCAACTACCCATGTTTGGAAGATGTTCTTTGACGGAGCCTCTTCTAAGGAAGGTGGTGGTGCTGGAGTAATCTTCGTTTCACCTTATCAAGAGACTATACCTCTATCATACAAGTTGGAATTTGAAGCCACCAACAATGTGGCAAAGTATGAATCTCTTGTTTTGGTTTTAAGAGATGCGAAAGACATGGGAACTAAACATCTATTAGTATTTGGGGATGCAGAGCTAATTATTCATCAGATAAAAAATATTTATCAAGCTAACCACCCTAGGCTTAGAACTTACAGAAATGAGGTGTGGGACCTAATTGACAGTTTCTTCTTAGCTTTCAACATTTCATTTATTACAAGAAAGGAGAATACCATGGCTAATTCTTTGGTTGTTTCAACAAGCCATTTCAGAGTCCCACTGCCACCTAAACTCAAATATGATGTGGAGGTGAAATATAGACCCTTTATACCTGACAATGTCAAGCATTGGAAGGTGTTTGAGGATGATTTTGAGATCAAAAAAATTATTGAGTCTGATGATGAATTCTCTACAGTACATATTGACCAAGATCATGATTCTGAAAGCAATCCTCATACTGATGTTTTTCTAAACAAAATTTCCAATAATCATTTTGTTTCCCTGCCTAGCAATCATATTCTGAAGGGACTAGTTCCTTTAGAAAGGTTTTTCGATGGGAATGATGTGGCAGTAAAGGTTAAAGTCTCGGTTGATGATGTTGATATAATTGAGTACAATATTGGTACAAAGAAAGATCCCAAATTTGTCAAGTTGTCAAGCAGCTTGTCAAAAGAGCAAAGGGACAAATATGTTGAGTTGTTAAAAGAGTTTTTTGATGTGTTTTCCTGGACATATGAATATCGCGGGACATATGACACAAGTATCATTGAGCACACGATCCCATTGAAGGAAGAGTCCAAGCCATTTAGGCAGAAATTGAGACAAATAAATCCTATGTTGCTGCCTATTATGGAGAAAGAGGTGAAAAAGATTTTGGATGCCTAGATTAACATCCCTCTGAGGTATTCTGAATGGGTGGCCAAATTGGTCCCAGTGAGAAATAATAATGGAGAAATCAGACTTTGTGTCGATTTCAGAAACCTAAATAGAATCTCTAAGAAGGACAATTACCCCTTGCCAAAGATGGAGCACATATTACATAGGGTAACAGGTGCATCTAGGATGTCCATGATTGATGGATTTTCTAGCTACAATCAAATCTCTATCTTTCCTTAAGACAGAGAGAAGACAACCTTCACTACCCCTTGGGGAACATTCATGTGCGCTAAGATGCCCTTTGGTCTGATGAACGCAGGGGAAACTTTTCAGCGAGCCATGGACATAGCATTTATTGGGGAACGTGACAAGTTTGTGGTCATCTATTTGGATGACATAAAAATGTTCTCACAATCTGATAAAGAACATCATGACCATTTGAAAAGGGTCTTTTTGAAATGCAAAAAGTTTGGTCTCTCTTTAAATCCAAAAAAGTCATCATTTGCCATGAAAGAGGGGAAATTGTTGGGGCACATTGTGTCAACTGAGGGGGTGAGGATTTATCCAAGCAGGGTAGAGGCTATCCGAACTTTGTCACTCCCTAGATCCAATAAATAAGTTGAGTCTTTCTTGGGGAAAATTAATTTTTTGAGAAGGTTTGTTTCAAATTTTGCTAAGTTGGTGAAGTTTATCACAACCATGTGTGGGGTGAAAACATTGATGTATTAATTGTGTTGTAATACTTTCCCAACCATTTAATTTGTCAATCCAAGGTTCATAGGCTTACGAAGCATATGCACTATATTTGCAGGACTGAAGTAGAACTAATCTAATCTAATTTGTTGAAATTTAATTAATCTAGGAAAGCATTGAAACACTAACTAGGAAAGAAAGACATTGCATAAGGGAAAAACAATACAACTTGTGAAGAGTTGAACGACAATTGACATATGTGAGCTCACACAATAAATCAATATCAAATTATATTACAAGAATCAAATGACAAAGCATGAAAGAATAACAATGAATGAATCAAAGCTAAGAATCCCCTTCTCCTCATTACAAGACTAACTTATGAATTACACGACTCCCTTGATGAAGAGAGAACACTCTCCTATATACATGAAAATCTTGAAGATAAGATAAGAGTGTCATAATTACAGATCCACTATTCTCTCAACCACTCTCAACTACTTTCCCATTATTACAAGATATGATCCCTTCAAATCCTCCACACATCTCTCACATATCTTAGATAAGATATGCCAACCAAATCTTCCATGATCTTCTCCTTGAGATTAACTTCAAATCTCTTTCAAATCTTCAAAGTTTGAAGATGTAATTCGAATTTGAGGATAGGTGGTGAATTTTGACTTTGTTGAAATCTTCAAATATGCCTGCACACATCATCAAACTCATCCAACCTTGATATATAATGAAAATATGTTAATTTTCTAATATTTAATCACAAATTCACTTATAATACTAAAATTAATAAAGTGGAAAATAATAATGTGAAACCCAAATGTATATATGAAAATGGTATGATGGAAGGTTAATGGGACGATATAATGTAAGGAATAGTTAAGGGAAAGGTGGATGAAAATGCGACATTTCTGAGTCCTAACACCATGTTGAGAAAAGGAAATGAAATCAAATGGACTTCTGAATATCGTAACTCTTTTGACCAAATAAAGAAGGCCTTGACTGAAGCACCTGTGCTCATCAATCCTAACTACTCCAAGGAGTTTCTAATTTTATCTTTTTCTTCATTTGACATGGTAGCAACTGTTTTATTGTAGAAAAATGTTGAAGGGTTAGAGCAACCCATTTCCTTTTTCAGTAGGGCACTAAGAGATGCTAAAATAAAGTATGACAGCATGGAAAAGCAGACCTATGCTTTGGTTAAATCTCTCAAAGATTTCAGAGTTTATGTGCTACATTCAAAATTGATTGCATATGTCTCTTTAGCCTTTGTGAAGGAGATCCTCATTCAGCCTGACATAGACGAAAGAAGGAGCAAGTGGATTGCCAAAATCCTTGAATTTGATCTTGAAATAAAGCCTACCAAATTGGTTAAAGATCAAGGTTTAGCTAGGTTGTTGGATGAATCTAATTATAAAGCCTTGGGGGTAAATTTCATCAACAGTTGTTCAGAGAATCAGCAAGCTGCGTTCTCTGATGAAGATCCTAAAGTCACACCCCCGTTGGTAGGATGCATTTGGTACAAAGACATTATATTTTTCCTACAGAAGTTATAGCCTCCTAATGGCATGGGAAAGAGCAAGGTAAGAGATTTGAAGCTCAAATCAATTAAATATTGTCTGACTGATCAAGTTTTATATTGGAAAGACCCTTTAGGAGTGCTTTTGAGATGTCTAGACCCACAGGAAGCCTAAAAGATTATGTATAATTTTAATGACAATTTATGTGGGGGGCATCAATTCTGGAGAACCACAGCCTATAAGATTCTCAGGGCTGGTTATTTTTGGCATAGTCTCTTCAATGATGTTTGTGCTCAGATCAGGGCTTGCGTTAAGCGTAAAAAATTCTCTAGAAAGAAGCAGCTCAAGTCTTTTCCACTGAAGCCTGTGGTAGCTTCAGGACCCTTTCAGAAGTGGGGCCTAGATTTTATTGGGGAAATTCACCTTGCTTAAAGTGGTCAGAATAGATGGATCTTGACTGCCACAGATTACTTTACTAAGTGGATAGAGGCCTTCCCCACAAGAAATTATTCTCAAAAGGTAATCATTGGGTTTCTTGAAGATATTATGGAAATATTTGGTTGTCCAAACATAATTGTCATTGATAATGTTGCATCTTTCAAAGCCGAACCATTGATTAAGTTTTGTGAACAATTTGGAATCACATTGATTCACTCTACTCCTTACTATCCCTAAGGGAATGGATTGGCAGAGTCCTCTAACAACACCCTTATTAAGATCATCAAAATACTGTTAGAAGACAACAAGAATGCATGGGATTTGAAACTTAAATTTGCTTTATGGGCTGACAGAGTGACAACAAAGAGATCTCTCAGTATCTCTCATTTCCAGCTTGTATATGGAGTTGAATCCATTTTTCCTCCTCAGCTTGCCTTACCTGTAGCGAAATTATTCCAAGACTACCAGGGAGAACCAAATGATATGATTAGGAGAATACAACAACTAGTAGAAGTACAATAGACGAGGGAGAAACTACTAGACAAAGCATATGATCATCAACACAAGATCAAGTGGACCTTTGACAAGAAGGTGAACGAAGAGGATTTCTAGCTAGGAGATCTAGTACTCAAGTGGGATGCATGTAAGCAAGATAAAGGGAAGCACGGTAAATTTGAGGCCTTATGGATCGACCCCTTAAAAATTTCTGACATTTTTTCAAATAACACTTACAAGTTGCAGAATTTGGAGGATGCTGAAGTTTTTGGTAGCCCTGTAAATGGGAATTTTCTGAAGATGTTTTTTACTTAAGCCATGAGTGGCTTCCCATGTCATTGTAAATATCATTTTTCTTTTGTTTTTTGTTTTTATAAGTGAATTCATAACCCAATACTAAGGCACTGAAACTGCAAAAGGAGTTCTTAGAGCCTCACAGCGAGGTCTCTATCCCCGATGGAGCCTCTATGTTAACATAAGGAGATGCAGACAATTTCTTAAGAATCAGACAAAACTTGAGGTTTACCCTCAAGAGAATTATGGTGTAAATCATGTGGCATTCTACCCATGATTTCCATAGGGAAAATGGAAAGATTGGAGGCCTAAGTATCTCAAGCACCCTCCCGACATCTGTCCCACTCACATTCCACTCTCCCTTACACATCACTTCCTCCCCACCTATAACACCTCCCTCGTTCCTCTGCCACCACAACCTCGTCCCAACCTTCACTCCCCCAATCGCTTCCTTCCACATGGTCATCACTCGCTCATTGGGCCATGCGAGTTTTCACCAAGCACCTCACTCCACATCACCCCTGCGCGTATGCTATCAAACTGCCACCTGCAAATCTTGCATTGGTTGTAGACAAAGACCATTCATGGCCTCGAGACATCATGATGGACTCGCAAAAGTCATTGGCACCGTCTGAGAACAATAATGGGTGTCAGTCCCAGTACTAATCCCAATGAAGATAGTTATTGAATATTGTGGGTAGCAGTTGAGACCTCGCCTCATCCCATAAATGGAAAACGTTGCAGAGAGCAGCCATGAAGGTGCACTTACGATCTGAAGATTCCTTATGGGAAATTTTTCCTATAAAACACATAACTATGTCTGGCTCGCTCTGACATAATGAGGTCTGCACAACCTGATAGAGTGGGCGCTGACTGAAGGCTTTGAAGGCAGTGATATGATCGCATTCCTGGTGGTTGCATCATTTTAGTATATATAGGAAGTTTTGATATTTTGTTAAGGTCGAATGATTGAGCTAGGCTCCCTGCTATTGTAATATTTTTATGAAGAACATTGGTTCTCTGGTTATGTATTTGTTTTTTTAGACATCTTGGTTAATCTAAGTCAGCTTTCTTGCTCCATATTATTTTCCTCTAATACTGAGAGAGTTCATGAATGACTGATTCACATGAATTGTTGCAATTGTATTATGATGAATGTTTGATTATAGTGTTGTTATAATTTCTTTCAATTTCCTTGAGATTTGAATTCAAGAGGATCTTGCGTTTAAGTTTTTCCTCCTTAGGTTGCTGGAAGACCTGATGTCCACAACAGACCTCTACACTCTCCTCACCAAAGTCTTCCTTCTATTCACCCTTACTCCAACTTACTGACTAAAGATGATTCTAGACCTCAATTTCTTATGCATGCTAGTCCACATTTCTGAGTTAGAACGTTATTTTCATTGAGTCCTCTCCATTTGACCTCTTAAAACTCAATTACACTTACACAAACTGATGGGTACTGGGATTACCTTCCATGCAATATGAAGGTGACTTCTAGTGCTAACAGGATGTAGTGGTGCATCGAGCGTATGTACATAGGATGTAATGGTTCAGGGCGCGTACATATTCTAAAAAATGTTTTTTTAAGAAGAGCTTCTCAGCAGTGCTTTGGAAAAATATGCAAGTAAGAGGGCCAAGGCCATGCATGCATGACTAGGGAATTTTAGGGCTATAACATATTCCCCCTAATGTGTGAGGTCAGAAGAGAAATTGATGGTCGAAATACATTACAATATCTTCACCATTGAACAAAATCAAGTGAGCCCAAGACTAGAGTTCGGGAGGTGTCATCTATAAAAAACAATTGTCTCTCTAAGCTGGACATACCCATGCTCGGGATGAACTAAATCATGGATGCCAATAAAATACACTGCAGATCCATGTCATATAATTATATAAAGTGTATTCATGAGAAATACACAATGAATCTACATCTCAAAATCAGTCAAAGATATACAAGTATAGTATCCATATTCAAGAAGCCAGTGACACCCAATGGCTGGAGATGAGGTCTTCATAGCTCGAGCAACAAATTCGATATCTTCAAAACTCAGGTAGGAGTACAATGGGAGTGTATAAATCATTAACTTGGGGTATTCGACAACTCGTCAGGAAAAGGCATGAGGATCTTGATGATCAGGCATAAAAATTCATCGATTTTGAATCTGGACTTGACTAGACTCTCAGGAAGGCCGACTCATGGAAGTCAAGAGACAAACTACAGAAAGGTCAACTCAGGTTGAGTGAACTTTCCTTTGACAAAAGCACGAAAGATGATCAGATTTATGAAGCATGAAATTGACATAAGTCCACGATGCAGGAGGCAACACAAACTCTCCATGTGTTTGGAAGAGTAACCAAACGAAGGAGGACACAACTCTATGTAGCGAGAAAAGCTTCCTAAGGTCATACTAGATCCCAATGTTTGACAAACAAATGAAAGGATGTGCTTTTTCCAAGGGAGAATCTCTATGCTACTGAAAAAAGAATGAATATTTCCCATCCCCTCTTTTTGGAATATTTGATTTTTTTGTCTTTTTCAATTTTTTAAGAGCTTGAAAAAGAATAAAAGAATGTTAAGTTACAAAGGAGGAATGAGTTTCGCAAGAAATCATATGATTTCCAAGCACATGGAACATACTAATGCTCAGAGCAAGGAGACATGTGCAAGAAAAGGACACTCAGGGAAAATTCCTCCATGGGTCAAGGTGTCAGGTCGCAGAGGCAATAAGTTCTACAAGGCTTTCGTATAAGGCATGCTTCAAAGGTTCAGTTGAGAGAAACATGGATCTAGCATTATGCCAAAGACACAAATATGCAATTGTGATTAAGAAAGACACGATGAGACCCCTTCCATGTAATTTTAATGAGCCCAGAGAAGGTAAGCTTGGTAGTTTTATCACATTTAGAGAGTTTGAAAAAATGCAAAAGAAGACTCCAGGGAGTACCTTTTTTAGAGATAGTCTAGTCGGTTCAAAAAAGGGTTAAACTTGCACCGAAAAGATGTATATTCAAAACCATTTTAACGAGTGTTACAAAGACAAGATCACTCAACAATATTTTCAATTTTAAGGAGTCTGAAAAGAGCTTAACTATGGACTCATAGCCTTTTTCTGAGTTTAGTCTCCTTATCCCAAAAAAGTATAAAAGTAATTGAGGAGAACTCTCCCGGCAATACGAATCTCCTGAGGCATACCTTTTTCCGCTATAATCTACAGGCTAGAAAAAGGGTTAAACTTATGCTAGTAGATGTTCTTCTAGACCAATTTAACAAGTGTGAAGGAACAAGGTCACTCAACGATCTTTTCAATTTTAGGGAGTCTGAAAAGAGATTAACTATGGACTATGGGGGGGTTCCTTTTTCATAAATAATCTCCAAGGCCCGAAAAAGGTGATAAACCAAAACCAAGTAGAATGTTCCTTTTTCAAATATTTAGTCCCTCGGGCCCAAAAAAGGGTTAAAATTACACTTGAGAATACTCTTATAGTGGAATGAAGTTCCTAGAGCATACCTTTATTCGTAAAATTAGTCATCCAGACCGAAAAAGGGGTAAACTACCGCCGGATAGATGTGCCTTCAAATTTGAGTTTGGCGAGCGTGACGGACAACAAGATCGCTCAGAAATATTTTCGTTTTTAGAGAGTCTGAAAAGGGATTAAAGAAGACTCCAGGGGGGTATTTTTCTCAGTTAATCCATATGAGATCGAAAATCTTAAATACAGTCTTGTCGAATGTTTCTTTCGAGTTTCAAAGTGAGATTGAAAGACAACAAAGTGTTCTCATTAGAGAGTCCCATGGGGTAGAGTCTACACAAAAACTAGGAACATATAAAGGGGCAGCCTAAAGTAAAGTTGAAATAGGATGGTGATTATCAGATGTCGGCTGGTCGATAGTGACAATGCTTCCATTATGAGGGAAATGCATCACCTAGAAGAGCGTAGACACCACAACATTCATAGAATATACATAATCATGCTCGAGAAGCATATTGAAATCTAATGGGCCTTGCACCACTATAACATCGACAAGGACAGTCTTCCCACCTAATGAGATAGGAACTGAGGAATAATCCCCAAATGTTCACTAGGACATCTGCCAAAAGCCAAAAGCTCATGCAAAGCAGGCACAAGCTCGGGAGATCCCCAGGCTTGCCAAACTGAGGAGGATAAAATACTTGTGGAGGCTCATTCATCCACAATACATCGATAAATGTTTTTTGAATCAACTTCAACCCTTATTTGAAAGGGTGCAGAAGAAGGCAGACTAGGCTCAACAAGGTCACTCCAATCAAAGGAAACCATCACAGGGGCTTGGAGAGGGTGTGCTTGAAGTGATCAGAATGCCCCCTTGTTCTGAAAGTATTTAACTAGAAATTCTAAAAACATAGTCAGTAGACACATCATTCCCCAAGAGAAGAGTGGGATTAGTTGAAGATTTCATCAGCATGATCACTTTGGTAAACTCGACACTCTCCAAGAGAAGAGTGGGATCAGTCTAATATTTCATCGGCACGACCACTTCCTCAACCACTGAATGAATAGGCTGCGAGACCACATGGTCTGAAGGTGCATCACCCCCCAAAATAGGAGTGGGATCAGCCAAAGATTACACCGGCATGACCACTTTCTCAACCACTGGTTGAATAGACTGTGAGGAAACCTCAGAAGCAGAAGAGCTTGCAGATAGGGACCATAATATTCATGCCTCTAGAATGTTAGGGCACCAATGAGTAAGGTGATCTCCCTTGCAAATATTACATGGGAACTTAGGCTTACATCCTATCCGTCTAGGTTTTTGAAAAAAATCAATGCATGCAACATGACTTACAGTGGTTGGTTGCACATCTCCAACATGACTTGCAAAGGTTGGTGATTGGTCGATAACATGACTCGCAGAGGCTACAGACCTATCGCCAATATAACCAGAAGTGACTGGACTTCCACCCCTAGCATGAATTGTAGAGGCTGAGTGTTGGTCTTCAACATGACTTGAAGAGGTTGAGGACCTATCTCCAACATGACTCTCAGAGGTTGGTGATTTCTTCTTCATATTCTTCCTCTTTCTAGTTCATTTAGACTTCCAGTTACTAGTAACTATACTTTCACCAGAGAAGGTAGAAGGAGGAGGAGAATACTTTGTTGACGAAGGAACATGAATATGATGCCCATGAAATAAGTTTCTTAACTAAGAAGCATCAAGATCATTCAGTACATTTGGAATGGTAACCAACCAAACTGGTAGTCCCACATTCAACCCAGGAATGTACAAAGTGGCCATCAAAGGGACACCAATGTTTCTGAAGAGAGGAAAAGCACAAGAATCCCCTTGCGAAGGGGTTCCTTGGCTGTTATCGTCAAGAACTTTATCCATGAAGATATTATGCATATTTTCTCCCCGTGTGGGATCGTTCAAGTCTCTAAAAGTCTCACACACCGACTTTGGTGAACCAGTGTTATAAAAAACAACACATATAAAGAGGCAACTCCACATTTCTAAGCGGAAGACCAAAAAGTCCTCATGATCGACGGAGTGGGCGGTCTACCACCTTAGGTCAGAGACCCAAAGTAATGACTGACTAACTCACTATGGAAAACTAGGGAGCATCGAGCACACACTAAAATTTTCCTAAAGATAAATCAAGCAATCGACTAACTAGTGGGAAGGACAGTTACACTAATCGACACTAGAGAAACTAACCGGTGTAAGTGAAAATTGAACACGGAAGCACCCTTCGGGTATACTCTATGAAGTGTGATCCTTCATCTACCCTAGGTACCGTGGTATAGCCCCGTAGTCACCTTTGTAAGTCTGTAAAATATGGGAAACTAGGTTGCCAGCTCCCAGTCAGTTACTAGGTGGGTACAATCGACAGTCGGGCAGATCGTAATGAGCAGGATAACAAGTTTGAAGCCCTTCAAGAGTATCAAAAGAAATTGGTCCACAAGACAACTGAGGATATTGAACAGATTCGAGGTCCATGAAGCTTCATACGCAAATGCGATCGGTATTTTTCCCGACAAATACCCTCAATATACAATCCCCACTACATTCGGTCCAACTTTGGAGGGGTTATCTCCTCTGCCTTTCCTCACGCAATCTTGTGTTTATCCCCTATGTTAGAGGGGGGTCACGACTAACTCTTACAACATTGGACTTAAATCACTCCCTAAATCAGGCCCCAGTGTTCGTTTTAAAGTGGCCTTGAAGAGTTTCCTCTTCACACATAATTCAAGGCCCTAAAACCCTAAACTAGTTTGTGAACCCTACAAACAGAAAAGTCTAATGTATTTTAGATTATGCGTTATTTTAAGGCTTGATTTACTCAAAAGGGTGTGGTAGTGCAACTGATGTTGTTAAGACTCTTGCAAAAAATGAAACTTATAAGAACACTGGAAAAGAAGGATTATATTTCTTATTTTTCTTTTGAAGTGCTTTTAAGATGAGAAAAAAACACAACACTATGTTAATTTCTTTTTCTTTTTCAAATAACAATGCAAAGCAAATGCGAAGAAAGAAAGAGACCTAAACAACTAGGTTTTTTTTATATTTTCTTTCAATCAAAGCAGAACTAACAAAAGATGCTAAAAGAAACTGATGAATAAACGATTCATCGACCATGAGGGGGAATTTGTTTTCAAAATGCAACTCATTTTCCTTCAAAAAATAAGCCAAAAAAAACATTGAAACACAAGAAAACAAAAGAAAACTAAGGAACAAGTAAACTAGAACATATACCCAAGTTATGGCCACAGATAGAGACTCTGGTTGATTCAAGAAAGACCTGAGAAGTGTGAACTTCAATCAGGAAAGAGGCAAACTCCCTATTTAAAAAAAAAAAAAATCATGAAACAGAGACATAGGTTATTGCATCAGCAGCCTGCGTATGTATGCAGGTTGTTTACTGTGCAAAGAGCTTATTTATGTGGGCTGACCCAAAATAGGGCGCGTACACCTCTGTGTCTTTTCAAAAATAAAAAAGACTAGGAAGTCTTACAAGGCAAGGACAACTAGTATGCACCCTGGAGGTGACCAGAACCCCTTGACAGACTCATAAAACTTGACTGAAACTCGAAAGGAAAAAAAAAACCAATCAATCAACCCAAAACCCCCTAAAACACCCTAGATAGTTCCCCAGTATGGTCTCTAGTTATGCTAGTGGGAAAATCCCCCTTTTAACTACACCAGGGTTTAATATGTAGATAGAGCAAATGACCGTCTAAAAGTCAATCAATTATATACTCTACCCCAAACATACCAAAAAAATGAAAAGAAAACAATAAGAGAAGAGATCGGTAACTATACCTATTATCCCACGTCTGTTGATGATCTCCTCAAGCTTGGTAGTTCCAACGACTGCACGTCTCCTACCAAGGCTGAATTGCATCCAAAGATAGGAAAACAAGGACTACAAGCATGTTATTTTATTCATGAGTTAGGGTTGGATATTAAATGCTAAGTATAAATCAATGAATATACACAAAACATCATCATTTGGGATAGGGAAAATAGATTCTTTTATTCATCAAACAAAGACTGAAACTTACAATCTATGTCGGCCATCGTTCCGCGAACCTGGTCCGGGCTCCTCTTTACAATGCTCAAAGTGCACCTTGAATAGGCCTCTTCTCTCAATCTTATGATCACCTCAAGGAAGGGAATGGATTGAATGGAGGAAGAAGGGGTTGATGAGGGAATGTTGAGGCAATATCTCACAAAAGGTAGAAAAATCTTGGGCAAGGAGGGGAAGTGAAATTGGACAGAGTTTCATTGTTCTTATGCTTGGATGTGAAATGAGACCCCAACACCTCATTTTATATGAAAAAATGATGGTTATTCGGTTGAGTGATGGACCATAGAAGGTGAATTGGTTGGGAAACCTCCAATAACCCGTGAATTTCAACGAATTCCTTGCAACTTTTTATTTTTTGCAACTTTTGCAAGCATACGCGGGTTGTTTAGTGTGTAGCAAGCATATGTACTTGGGTTGTAGTGGTGCAGCGAGCATATGTACGTGGGTTGTAATGGTGCAGGGCACATACATATTCTAAAAAATGGTTTTTTAAGAAGAGCTTCTCAACAGTGCTTTGGAAAAATATGCAAGTAAGAGGGCCAAGGCCATGTATGCATGAGTAGGGAATTTTAGGGCTATAGTGGGGGAAAATCCAAGGAAACAACCTATTCAATGTTGGGGTTGTGTTGGAGATCATATGCGTAGATATTTCCCTCAAAGACATGAAAAATTGAGGACTACGCACAATGTTCAGTAAGTTGCGACAGTTGAAGACATGGGCAGAAATGTGTCTAGGATTTATGCAGCCTTGGATAACAAGAAGGTTGAGTTTCAAACACACATGATTGAAGTGGAAGGTAAGATTAATGAGCAATCTATTTCTATTTTAATAGTTTCAATAGATAGTCATAGTTATTTAGATCCTAAGATAGTGGAAATATTCCAATTGCCAAGAAGCAAGCTTGGAAAACCTTCGTTGTTGCAGTTAGCTACAAGAGAAAAAAGGAAAATTAATGAAATGGTTAAGGAATATCCAATGGAAATGAATGGACTTCACGAAAAAGTTGATTTGAATATCATACATTTGGGATCGTGTGATTTCCTCATTGGTATGGGTTGGTTGGACCAACATCATGTTGTTCTAGATTGTTACAACAAGGCATTTACATGCTTGGATGAGGAAGGAAGCTTAAGAATAGTTCAAGGCATTCCAAAGAGAAGTTTTAGTCTTGCAATTAAAGAAAATCTATAGGAAAGGATGTCAAGTATTTGCAGCACACATGGAAGAGGCACCTAAGGATAAGGTGTCAAGTGTTGAGGAAAGCACGATACTCAAAGAGTTTGAGGATGTCTTTAAAGAGATAATGGGGTTGCCACCAAAAAGAGATATTGATTCTCTATAAATCTGATGTTGGGAGAAGCACCCATATCGAAGACTCCTTATAGGATGAGTATGCCAGAGATGAAGGAGTTGTAGATGCAACTTGAAGAGATTTTGAAGAAGAGGTATATACACCCAAGTGTGTCACCTTCGGGTGCCCTAGTATTGTTCGTGAAGAAGAAGGATAGTACGTTGAGACTTTGTATCGACTTCAGGAAGTTGAACAAAGTAATAGTAAAGAACAAGTATCATTTTCCAAGGATAGATGACCTATTTGATTAGTTGAGGGGCGTGCAGATATTTTCAAAGATTGATCTCAGATATGGATATCACCAAGTAAGAATTAAAAAAGAATACCTTAGCAAGACTTCCTTCAGAACAAGGTGTGGACATTGTAACACATCCAAGGTGGGGTGTTGAAATTTTGTTCTTCTTAAGAACTCAAGACCTCCATACGGGGTCTCAAATCCCATTCTGCTCGTCCAGGTCTTTCCCGTCGCAGTCACCACACTCAGAACCAAACTTAGAACTAGTGTATATGCCTCTCTCAAGTTCCTTAGACGTTCATTAGTCGGGGTCATGGGACCTCCACATGGGTCCGACTCCATAGGTTCCTCATGCGCGTCGGGACTTCGGACTTCGGGTGTTCTTGACTCATCTGATTATGATTTCGCCGAAGTCTAAACCCGTGGATAGACACTAGTTGAATTGATGGTCCATACTCTTGTCACAACCAACTGATGAGATTGACTTCAGATCTCGGCCTTCGGGATATCTCGACCCTCCACTCTTCCAGAGTACTTCTGCTATAGAGTGCGGGAGATGTCAAAACTTGTCCTTTCCAATGGACGGTTCAGATATACACCGTTAATTCAGGCTTTGGGTCTTCCTTGGAATCTCTACGATACTATGCTCCAAATCCTCCGAAGTTCCAGAGTTCCGGACTCTCGGAGTCCCAGTCCCTTCACCAACCACATTGGCTAGGTGGGCATGTACTAGGGGCTGACATGTAGTTGGATCAGGGGCGACAAGTGCCCTCACCTGGGGTGACACACCTCACGATCCAAGGGTCCTATGGGGTAGGTGATGTGCATGAAACCAAGTGGCACATGGATCATTAAGTTTGGATCCACATCACCAGGGATGACATCACTGTACCTCATCACCTCGGGCTGACAGGCTTCTACATTCCTCAAATTTCATGGTTGAGATCTAGTCATGTAGACCTATAGATCTGCAACTTTGGTTACCTCGGGGTTTCGGTGTTCAGGAATATTTCTAAGAAAACTCATCTTACCTTCCAAAGCATCCAATCTCCGAAGTAGAAGGACTAGCACCACGCGTCCCCGATATGACGATGGTTGGAAAAGGATTCAAAGGATCCCGCAACCTATGATATTGGGTCCTTCGCGGCTCTGGCCTTTGGGGTTTTAGGCCTCAGTTTAATTGGTGAGATAGGTCCACCTAACCACCTCAGGGACCACCTATCATTGGTCAATCTCACGAGAGACTGAGTCTCCTGGTCACCTTCAGTTTGCGTAAGGATAGTAAGGTCGGTCTTACTCTAAAGTTTGGGACTTCCGGAGCTAGGAGACCAAGGGAACATGGCCTCCTTAGGCTTAGCCCAAGGTTCCTAGGTGTCGGTCATATGGGTCCTTTCGAATGGATCTCTTATGCTCGTCTTCTAAATGAAGATACCTCCTCCTTTTAAGGCTTCAACTTCACTACCCCTCCTGAGCTTTACCATGAAAGGGTTAAGGACTTGGGTATGGAATTCTAGTCACATGACAAAGGGGTCTGGAAGAGGTATCCTCTTCGGACAGAGGTACCCTCTTCGGACGGATGGTTTCAGGTCGACATGATATCTCCTATCTCGACCATCTTAACAACTTATGCCCCCGAGAAGCCTCTAGAGTTAAGTTGGGCATACATTCTATCAGTTGGAAGTGTAAGTTCACGAGGAGATGAAGGCATAGACATAAAATATCTATTTCACACAGAAGACATTTATAAATGCACATATGTATAAGTCTAAGTATTCATCCATTATTCCAGTTCAACAAATAAAGTAGGGAAAATGCTTATAAGAACCAGAAAATGTGAAGCGACTACTGGAAGGGGTGCCCATTTCCTCCCAACCATAGGCTCAGTCAGTCCAAATGGATTTACCACTAGCCACCCCCGAGCTAGAACACGATGTTGTGCAACACAATATTTTATTTTGACTCAACCACAATAGGTACAGAGGTTACTCTTCTCCTCCCGCGGGATCTTGGAAATGGTTTAAACAATACCAAGTTGTTGGGCTCTAAAGATGTCTTAAAATATAACCTTTATGCATCATCCAAAGGTAGGTGATGGCACAAGCGTTTTACTTGTCTCCTACGTAGGTTCTTACCTTCTGTTTTCAATACCTGTCCTCCAGAGATGCAACCCCTACAAAGGGACAAAAATCGTAACAAAAGGAACAACAATTGTTTTGTTCAATTGAACAACACTACTTGCAAAAGGAACAACAATCGTGACAAGGGAATGACAGTCGTTATATTGGGCCAAACTAATGTTGTATTAATTGAGTTGTAGTACTTGCCCAACTATCTAATTTGTCAACTCGGGGTTCGTAAACTGACGAAGCACATGAAAAGTATATGCAATATTGAAGCATGACTAATCTAATCTAATGTTTAAGCTACAATTGAAATTGAATCATTAATCTAACACATGACTATAATTGAATCATTAATCTAACATGCGACTGAAATTGAATTAATTGAGTTGCGTAAATGAAATTACTCTAAGAATGGGAAATTGCGTAAATGGAATTAATCTAGAAATGGAGAACTACATGAAGGAAAAGCAAGTATAACATGTGAAGAGTTGAATGACACAACAACATATGTGAGATCTCACCAATGAAGCAATCTTATATTACAATAATCAAATCAATCTTTATAAAAGAATAATGAAAGCATGAAAACCAAAATCATGAATCAAATCTAAGAATCCCTTTCTCTTTCGAATCCTAATGACTACTCTAATTCTAATTACATAATCTAACTGCATCCTAATTGAATTCTCATGAAGAGAAAGCACTCTCTTTTATACATGAGAGCCTTGAAGATAAGATAACCATCTCATTATTATAAATCCACTTTTCTCTCAACCTATTTCCCATTATTACAAAATATAATCCCTTCAAATCCTCACACATATCTCTCATATATCTTGGATAAGATATTCCAACCAAGTCTCCATGATCTTCTCCTTGGAATGGGTTTGAATTATTTCCTCAAATCTTGAAATGGTGAGGGAAGTATTCGAGAAGTCCTTTTGAATTAATCCTTCTCATATTCCTACACATTACAAAGCTCACACATATTT
>WSFP011428950.1:0-21894 GCA_009831015.1 Picea engelmannii | reverse complement strand
TTCAGGTAATCTAGGCCGATCTGTACACAGGTGTTGTCTGATGCGCTACCACTCGAAGGGGTACCAACAGGGGTTACAAGGGTGGCCAACAAATGTGCGCTTAAATACCACTTGTATTTCCTATGTGTATGAATCCCTCAATCGCGGGTTTATGCGCGTAATGACAGATCTCTGTGGCTTAAAGACGCTAAAATATGTTTATACCCTGAGAAAAATTCAACCCACACTTTCTGCCGAGGAAAGTGCTCTGATACCACTTGTAATATACCAGATATAAAATGGAATAGGGCTGAAATAATGGTGAAAAAATTTCCCGACTTTTTTTTTTTGTTACGTTCAGTCTGAAGAATACTGCAGAGAGGAAATGCCCAAATGCTTAACCATAAATAAATGTGTATTTACTTGGCAACTCGAACATAGTTGTGCGACAATAGATCTTGTCTGTTTTAATTTGTTTATGTTTCTGTCCCCAAGGGTTAGGTATTCAAGGGTTCTACAGACAAGGGTTTGCCCTATGCTATAGCTCTCTGATATACATGCAGGGTCCAACAGTAGTACTCGGCCCAATATCTCAGGGCACTAACTAAGGAGGATAGACCGTACCCTTAGCCGTACTACCCGGCTACCCAGGTACTAGAGAGTATCTTTCCGAGTGTTTTTCTCGGTGACACTATAGTAGTCAGGCGGCCGTTCGGTTTATCTAAAGAGGGCTTCAGGTAATCTAGGCCGATCCGTACATAGGTGTTGTCTGATGCACTACCACTTGAAGGGGTACCAACAGGGGTTACAAGGGTGGCCAACAAATGTGCGCTTAAGTACCACTTGTATTTCCTACGTGTATGAATCCCTCAACCGCGGGTTTATGCGTGTAACAAAAGATCTCTGTGGCTTAAAGACATCGGAATACGTCTCTACCCTGAGAAAAATTTAACCCACACTTTCTGCCGAGGAAAGTGCTCTGATACCACTTGTAATATACCAGATATAAAATGTATGCAAAACAAAAATAAAATGCTAGTAATGGCAGAATAACAACAATATAACCAGAACATTCACACAATAACACTTAAATGATATAATAATAACAACGGAAATAACACTTTGAATTTGAAAGCAATGTTCACGGGCCTCTTCAAGGGGGCAACCTCCAGTTGAGCAGAGCTCTATTACAATAATATTCCAAGCTAGGGTTCTCATACCCTCGACTCCTATTTATACTAAAAAGAAGCATCTAGAGGAAGATCCTTCTAGAAGCGGAAGCTTCTATTAGGTCTTCTTACATCCGCTTTATTCGATTTTATTGAAAGGCCTTATTAATATTGACCTTTATTACATCTGAATATATTGTTCTACCTATGTGCAGGTTAGGACCCTAACAGTTGGGCGCGCAAGTGAACAGAGCATGTGTCAAGGAAGTGAATCAAGGAATGTTTTGAACAATTTTGGGTTGCATTCATTCATTGCCAAGAATCTATACCAAGAAATGTGTTGGCTATTACCATTTGGGCAACCAAACCTGGGAATTCCCTTTGGAAGCACAACATATCTATTGTATGTAATAAACAATTGGTTATTTTATCCATAGATTTAGGGTTTTATAAATGTTTTAGTTTTAAAGTTGTTATGAACATATTCCAGTCTACAACTATATATACATAACATTTCTCTTGTGTTTATATAGATATATGGATAAAGTATGGAGATAATGATATGAATACTCTGTAAAACTTTGTGTTTGAGTAATACATATAGTTTCCCTTTTGTTTCAATGAATTATTGTTAAATAGTATTGTAGCTATGAGTTGTATTGCTTGCTTTGTCTTTTTGTAGTTGCGCCCGCTTCAAGAGGTACATAGTCAAGTTTGTTTGTTGTAGATAACTTTGTCCATATTTGTTTATTTCAAGTCAACTATATTCCTCTGTTTACTCTACCCATTCTTGTTTATAAACATCTCCTTCACTGGCCTATTTTTATTGCTACCAGATTAGTTTACAACTTGTGTTTGAACGTATTGCATGGAGTTTTTTTTAAGTTTGAGTTTTCATTGAAATTATTGTAAAATTGTGTTTCAAAAGCAGAGCATACGAGGGAACAAGTTATATCCCAAAGTAAAGAGTGGCCACCAGTCAAACCAAAAAAAATCATAGTAGTTATCTTTAATTTCAGTTTTAATTTTTATAACTTAGTTTTCTTTTGAATAAGATATGTTGTCGTTTTGATTAAGTGTGTTATAAAAAAAACCAATGAATCTTTAGTTCTGTGCATACAACACTTTTGTTTCACAAGTTCATAAACGAATCCCATGAAATATATTTAAATGAAGCCATAGAATAACAACCTTTTAAGAGATATATTTTAGAGTTGCCACATCTCATCCCTTATGCTCGTCTACAACCATCCATCTCTCTTCTAAGGTCCATGTTGTTCTCTTCCATGGTTCTATTTGATCTTCTATGTGTTTTAATCTCATTCCTAGCATGAGAATGCAAGTTTTAAAACTTCAATAATCCATAAATATGAGAAAGAATTCAAGTGATGAAAACCGTGGTTAAAATGAGTCCATTCCCATGTGAGATTACAATCTAAGTTATCCATTTTAACTATATTCATTAGATCATAATAACACAACTACCCTTCCTAAATATTAAATTTAAATAATAAAAATCAAATGAAAGACAATTAAATGAAAAATGTATATTCATTGGATCATAATAACACAACTACAATTCCCAAATATTAAATTTAAATAATAAAAATCAAATGAAAGACAAAGAAATGAAAAATGTATAGAGAAGAAAATAAACACATTATTGACACTTTAAGTGCGGGACGTGTTACGAAGACTAATCTTCAAATGCATAAGGATCTATTATTTCTAATTTTGTCTCGTTAATAAAAAGATGGAACACGCTTCCTGATATATATATATATATATATATATATATATATATATATTTCTATTTAAAAAGATGGAAAAGTCTTTTTACATAAATATATATTTCAATCATTGTTGTACATTGAATTAATGCTTATGGGATCCTATCGACTTGTATTTGGAATCCTAATTGCCTATGAGGGAACTAGGATGGTTCGTATTTCTATTTTGGGTCAAACATAACTTAATTTTAATTTCTTTTGGATTATATTTAATACATGTGTGATAAGCATAAAAAATAATAGGTTCCTATAAATTATGGGATCAATTGACATCTTTAGTTAGTTTGTAGTCTATTTTATGGATCAAATTTAACTATAGTGATATGTGTTTACTATTCTATTTCTTCTAGGGGTTGTCAAAACATTTTAAAACGTGTATATATGATATACTTTTCATAATATTCTAAATAAAATTAGATTTCATAAATGTTGAATATATATTCATATATCATAAATATTGAATGTATATTTATATTTGGAAAATAAATATTGAATGTATATTTATATCGGGAAAATAGATTTTATGATGGGTTTTGGAAAATATTTCGGTGTTGGAAAATAGGGTTTATGATGGTTTTTCCAAAAGATGGGCTTTGACATATGTTTATGATAGGGTTTACGATGGGTTTTGCTAAAACCCTTACAAATGATGATTGTAGAGGTTTATGTTGATTGTAGAAGTTTACTTTACGTTATATATTTTACATTGTTGATGTTTGGATAATATCAAGAAGATATTTTTCTAGATTAATAATTAGTAATATAATTATTAATTATTAATATGATATTATTAATATAAATATAAATAATTAATGAAAAGACAAAATGAAAAAGAAATGTTCATTAATAAAAGGGTACTTCGCCAAAAAATATATATGGTGATCCTAAATTGTAATAGAGAGATCTTATATCATATCATCTCAATATCATCTCATATAAAAATTTAACATGGTATCAGAGCGGAACTGGGCTTGACTCACTCACGAGGCCCAGGGAAATGGAAAGAAAATGGAAACCTATGAGATTCAGGTGAGAATAGATAATTGTTGTGAGGTTATTGTTGTAGTGTGTTTATGGCAGTGTGAACTACGAGTTGTTCTGTAGTAACAAGTTGGTGGTCCACACAATGTGATTGTTTGATGGGCGCGTTGGTTTTTCCATGTGCCCAAGCTTCGGGCCATGAGATGGCGCACATATAAAGAAAGGTTCTTGTTGTAATTGCGTAAGGTTTAATCTTCTTCCTCGAAACCCACCTGTGGGAAAACGTCCTCTTCGATGGCAGCGATGGGGATATGAGCGACGTGTAGGAGATTCTTTGCCTACATTTCTACGACGAGAACTCCTGTTGTGGGATAACCAACCTATGTTGATTCATTTTCATCCTCATTTCTCTCACGGTTTTTGTGCCTTGGTGAGTTCCAAATATTAGGGCTACAAGATATGCCCACGAGATTTCTAGATTTTTAACTAATGTGAAGGATATTTGTTAGTCTTAAGATCGTATCTGAGCAGGTAGCATGGTTGTTCTACATATTAAATATAGCTTGCAAGAAGTTTTGGCTTGTCAAATCCTCAAGTGTTGAAACTAACATCTCGAGAGTCACTCTCTATTTGTACTATGTTGTGAAAGAGTTTCCTTTGTACAAGATTTGAGGCATGCATGGAGATGTGTTCTAAGCCACAATAATCTTGAATTTACAACATGGTGTTGAGGCATCCAATTATTGACAAGAGGGGTCATTTATTCATGCTTAAGACACTACGACACATGATGTCTTGGAAACGATCTACGTCGTGTTTCTTAGCTATATAAGTAGTGTTGGTGATGGTTTAGTTGCATCCACAAATGTGAGAATAGATAGTGTGATTCCTGGGCAGTTTAGTCACTGAGATAAATAGCGTGTCAGAATGGAAGATACCTAAGTTATGTTGTGTGATGCTTGTGCAATCGTTATGAGCGACTAGGTTCTCATAATGCAAATGAAAACATGTTACTGAAGACTAAAATCAATGGACAATCATGGACCATTGAGGATTGGTTGACTTAGACCATTCTACTTTGTGCCAGGGTGAGAAACCATTTGTAGTGAGTTCTTGTGGCGGGTTTCTATGAGAGGCTTTGAAGATATTTTCCTTTTGTGTGGTGACCAATAAATCAACCCAGTCTATAATATTGTCGAGAGGAAATTGAAAACCTTCCAGCTACAGGAGGAGCAGAAACACTTGTATGAATTATGGGATAGAGAATTTATTACATAACAACAACTTCATTTAGACTCTGGTTGTTGTATCCATGGACAATGATAAAGAATTCTAGATGTGGATACGACCCTGTGTGAATGGAGCCTTCAGTACAACAGAGGCATAGTACATAGCAGCTAGGGTGACAGCCCGTGAAGCAATATGGCTTCGAAAGCTCCTTGCCGATTTATTTGGTCATATGCTTGAGCCTACGCTGATTCATTGTGACAATCAAATTTTCGTGATACTATTGGTGAATCCAGTTTCTCGTGACAAATCAAAACATGTAGATATAAAATATCACTATATACAAGATATGGTGCACAGAGGAGCTATTAGACTTCAATACATTTCTACTATTGAGCAGACTACAAACATTCTAACCAAGCCATTGTCCAGAGAAAATTTTGTGTGCTTCTGGGACAAGATTGGTGTGGTAGAGAATGTCTCCCTCGCTCAGAGGAAGTGTTGATGTGTGAGGCATCATCATGAAACATTCTCCCCGAAGGGTCCTATGTGGACTAGTGGGGGAGAATGTGGACTTCATCCTAACATGCCTCAGATGGTTAGATGAAGGAACCAAGACATTGGTTTCATGAGGAAACCTCGATATGTCTTGGTGGACATTGGTTCCATGAGGGAACCTCGATGTGTCCTAGAGAAGACATTGGCTCCATAAGGAACCTCGATATGTCTTAGACATGTGTTCCATGAGGGAACCATGAGATATCTAGTATGGAAACAATTCATGAGTGAGTTGATACATTGGTTTCATGAAGGAACCTCGATATGTCAATTATAGTCCAAGATGACTTAGCTTGATCAACTGCAAGGGACTAGACACCCCTTATAGGATGAGCTAGCTCAATTTGTTGCATTATGTTGTCATTGATGTTAGAATATTGATGTCAAGTATTTTCATTGTATCATTGATGTATTGATTGTTGGATCATACGGTCATAGATGTAATTGATGTTTGAGGGATAATTTCATGAGGTATCATAGTAATGTGTTTTCATGGGTTAATGTTCCACATGGATTAATGTATAGATGGGTTGATGTAAAGGTTGATCATTGTTGTATTATCATGGCTTATAGGAAGTACAAAATGGATGAACTCCAAAGTGGTCCCCTTATAGATGTTTTGATGTAAAGGATGATCATTGTTTTCTTATCATGGTTGATATGAAGTACCAAATGGATTAACTCCAAAGTGGTCCCCTTATGGTGAAATCCCTCATGGGAAGACACTTTGTGAATTCCAAATGGTTAAGTGGTTGAGTCATTTTAGCAGTGTGGGGACCCAATTTTGTTTGAGGAATAATTTTATGAAGATTAGTAAATTTGTTAGTAAGATTATTCTAGATGGATAGTGCTTGTCATGCCATTTCTGGTGATATGTGGAATGCCACATAACTCCTCATGGTTAGAGAGTTATGGCCATGTGAAGTTGGAGAACCCTCATGTGTTGTCTAGAAGTCCCAAGAAGGTCAAAGAAGTCAAATTATTCTAGAAGCTCCTAGAAGAAGTTGAATAGTCAAAGTGGTTAGTCATGGGTTAAGTGGTTGCAAAAATAAAACAATTAAAAATAAATTAGTTGCAACTAGAGGTGGATAAGTTACTATTTGTGGAGAAAGTAGTTATAAGTGGACAAGTGGTTAGAAGTGGGTTGGCCCCAAAAAAAGGAAGTTGGTTGAAGTTGCTTAGATGATAAACCCTAGAAGAAGCTATTTGGAGAAGTATAAATAAGAGAAAAGGGTCTCTTTTATAGCATTATTAACCCCCTAACCACTGAGACATCATCTCCTAGAGGTCGCCTACCCAATTCACTCATCTTTCATAATCATCCCATTGAGTTTCTAGCCTAATCTCCCTTCGGTTGCCCTTGTCATTTCTCAAGCCTGCGACCAAAGGGGTCGGTCACTCTTTCGTGACTTCCAAGTCGTGACCGGGTCTCTCTGTCTATGTACTTAGGTCGTAATCGAGCCTAGAAGCTCCCTTTTTAAGATTTGGTTGTGATGGATGAGACCTCTCTCTAATTTCTCGGGGTTTAGTCTCTAGAAGGCTTCCAGTATAATTTTGAAGATCTTATCCCATTAACCATATGGCCTTATCTCTAAATCCCTTTAAGAACCAATCCATTTCCATGGGAAAGGGGGAGAAAGAACTAGAAAAGTTACTTTGGCATTTTGGTGGCAAGGCATGTGAAAGGAGCTTGGAAGAAAGATAACTCTTCAGTTTACACCTATAAGTTGCAATATTTCTTATTTGATTAATGGAAGATATGTTGGATGTTTCCCTCTAGACAACTGCTTATGTGAGTTTGTATGTTTTTTGATAGAGGATTGATATATTTTTATATCATAACATATTATCAAGCTTAGAAGCATCCTTTGTTCGTATCTCTGTTTCTGTCTTAGGTATAGGAAGAGCCTAAGGGAGCTTAACTTCTGTAGGATACAAAATCACTACAACAAACTAGCGACCATACTAGGGAGATTGCCTCTGATGTGCCTTTCTTCCTTCTTTATATCCTTTCTTTCTGAGAATGTTACCCATTAAAATTTCTTGATCTAATTGCCAGACTTTGTTATGCCATTTTCCAAGTTCAGTTGAAGAAACCAATAGCTTGGATCTGATAGATATCATCCTAGATCTATTTCTTTTTTCTTTTTTCTTGGTTTTCTGAGTTGGTCGCAACTTCCCCTTTCACAGAGAAACCAAAACCTTCTCGGTCGCGGTTTTCCACCTTTGTAGAAGTGACCATCCCTGCTCCCAAGCTTGTTAGGCGTGACAATACTCTTCAATCACATTCTGTCTCTCTCTGGTTCAAAACACGGTCGCACTGTATCCCTCTACAAGGAGCAATCGAACCCCTAATTTTTGTTTTTGAAGAAGTTACCCTTCAAAAAATTCAGCTAGATCATTTCAGGATGTTTTTCTTCAACACTTCATATTTGTATGAAGGCTGTCACTCTGACTTTGCGTCATCTTATTTGAAAGTCATGCATTATCTTATTTTAGTATCCATCTCATGTGATTGATAGGTACAAACAAGACCACCTAATCTAATCCTTTCAGTCCCGTAGAAGAGCATTTATACCTGCATAAGAATATTTTTTCTCGCAAAGTCTACCATTTTATTATTTAAGTCTTTCTTTCATTAGGTTGAATGTTTGTGGTTTCCCAAATCATTTGAGAATTTTTCAAACTTTAGTTCAAACCGAAAATATTTTGGTGCGCTTTAAATTTGCATGCTTGATGTTGTCTTTCTTCCATATTTTGCATTCAGTTTCGAACATGGTCAATTGAAAGCAAAGGCTGGAGATTTTTTTTTTGTTTGTTTCCACTTTCATGTAATTTGAAAAAATAAAAGAAAAAAAAATAGTTCATTCAAAGTGCTTTAAAATATCATTGAAACAATTTGTGCTTGGTTGGGAATCTCATAAATCATTTTGTGAGTCTGGTTAAAAAAAATTCCTTTTATCTTAGTTGCAAGAATATATAGAAAACAATATGAATTAGGGTGTTTTCTTTTATAAAAAGAAAAAAGAAATATACTCTTCTCCCTCCTGTAAATAGGATTCATCGTGTTAGCACTGAGAGTCACCCTCATATTGCGGGAGGATAAGCCCAGTACCCATTAAAATGTTTGGTGGATGTTGGTTTTATGAGTGGAGGTCAATTGGACAAAACTCAGTACAGTAATGATTCTAACACAGAAACTGGGTAGGCAATGCACAGGGAAGTGAGGGTCTCATTAACTTTAGTTAGTGAATTGAGTTTAAGGCCAAGAAGAAGGAAGACTTAGTGAGAAAGTGGAAAAGTCTTCCATGGGCATCAAGATTTCAAGCAGCTTGGTGAAGAAAAACTCAGGCTCAAGAGCACTCTTGAACTCAAGCTTCAGACACTGAAATATGTCACAGGAACATAGTCACAGTAGCCTAATGATCAAACCTACATCAAAATGCAACTACGACAACTCGACTGGATCCTCCATTCCCGAGCCTTTCAGCGTAAGAGGGAATAAGACAACAAATAAGTTGATTAAAACTGGTCACAACAATACTGTAATCAAACCTACATTATAATAAAACTAGGACCCTCGACTGGATCCTCCATGTCTGAGTGTTTTAGAACAGTTTTTACAAAGAAATGAAAGAAGCCGACTTCTATTAATGCGAAAGTCTCAAATTTGATACATAACCAGAGAACAACTCTGGCATCAAAATATTACAAGATAGGGAGCTCTGCTCAACCAATTGACGACCTTAACAAAATATCAAAACTACCTATTTATACTCAGACTAGTCCACCACTACCAGGAGTATGACCTGACTACTACATTCAAAGCCTTTCGTCCATGCTTTCTTCTGTCAGAATAAGTGTGCATCCCTCTGTCAGAAGCGATCTCAGATCAACATGGGTCTATAGGAAAATCCGTCCACATGGGTACCTCAGGCTGATAGCTCTGTTTTCCACGGCAGGCTCCTCCATACTTTCTAATTACTGAGTGAGTCGAGGTTTCAACCACTAGTCCTTTCATTTATTAACTGAACCCTCGAGATCGGGATGAGGCTTAGTGCCTAGGGGGCGTCCATGTGCTACTCTCGGATTGGATGTTATATGAGCACGTGATTGCGGGGTCATCAAAATCGGTTTGAAGTCACACCGCTTTTGAGCCCAAAATTCACCACCTTCCGCCACGTATTACTTTTTCCTTACCATGGTTTCAATTGCGGGTCCGATCAAGAAAATTATCGCCCGAGCATGTTGCATCCCCACAATGAACTGTGGCCATAGATCTGGTCCTGATCTGAGATCTGGGCACACCTGCTAGATTTAGCACCATTTCCAAGCTTAATCGCCCACCAACTTTGAGGTCCGCTAAAACTATACCTTGGAGGAGGGCGCTACCCTTTCCTTTGGATCCTTCATAGATGTGACCTGGCGCTATGACCTCATGCAGACATGTGATTGCGGGCGCAACCAAGAGTAGTTTGGAAACAAACTGCTTTTGTCCATGCAATTCACCATGAGCCACCACATGTCCCCTTATCAAAGCCATGGTTCTGATTGCGGGCTGCCCTTGAAATTTTAAAGGTCAAGCACCTTCCAACCCCACAATCGAGCATGACCACTGATCTTGCGATCTCGGACGAGACCTTTTGATCAACAACTCATTGACTATTCCATTCTCAAATCAATGGACGTGATTTTATTCATGATTCGGGTTTAGGAGTTTTGAACTTTCAAACCTTGCCTTCTCCCGCAATGACAGATCTATTGCCATATGTCCTCTTAAATCAACGACTGAGAACCTTTCAGGTCTTCAGACTTTGGAAATCTCAAAACTCAAACTTCACTTTCCTCTAAGAAAATCCCCTGGAGCTAAGGATCTGATGATGCGTGGCCTTCTGAGATCGACGAATGAGATCTTTTCAGGTCTTCAGACTTCGGGAAAATCAAATCTCAAACTTGGGCTTCCTCCATGTGATTTTACCCGAAGCTAGGGATCTAATGACATGTGTCCCTCGCGGATCGACGACTGAGATGCTTCGGGTCTACGAACTTCGGAAATTTCAAATTTCAAAACTCATCTTCCTTCGAAGTTCGTGGAATTTTGTCGCATGTCCCCATTGATGGATGGTTCAGATTTACTTCAGTACTTCGGCACTTCGGCTCTTCGGGACTTTGGCACTTTGACGCTTCAGGACTTTGTCACTTCAACACTTCAGGACTTCGGCACTTCGACGCTTTGGGAATTTTCAATACTTGACTTCCATGATTCTCTAGAGCGCCGAACTTCGAAGCGAGGGATCTTCCTCCACATGTCCCTTTGGCTTGGATGGTTCAGATTATTTCGAGAGCCTGGGTTTTTGATCTTCGGGAGCTTTGTGCACTTCTCACTTCAAATCTCCCGAAGCCCATTTCTGTGAACCATCGGATTGGTTTCCACTTGTCCCCCTTTAATATCTATGACTCATGCTCACTTCGGGCTCTGAGACTTCAGACTTTTTCTCTGGCACTATACTTCGCACCGCTTCAATATTATGAATGCCCGCAAGCCACTAATCTGAACTTCATGTGAAATACCCACAATTGACAACTGAACTTGCCTGCTTGCTTGATTTGAGTTCATAATAGACTGCTTTGAGTGTTGCGCTTTGTGCTCATGGCTGCGCCCTGTGTGAACAAGGACTTAGGCGACTTGTTGTGAGCTGGGAAAAAAGAAGGACTAGAGATTGAAACAAAAGAGGTGAGTGTTCATGCTCTGGGAAAAATAGAAAGGCTTCGAGCCAAAACTTCTTTCGGGTAAGACATCAAGAGAAACCAGGTTGCTTAAAACAAAAAGGTGCAAACAAAAAAAATATTTTAACAGTCGAAAGGGAAAAACTTTAAGACTTGGCCAGAGAGAGACGGGGAAAGGATACAGGCCTGAGTATTTACAAAATACACACACAACTCTTGAAAACTATATGTGATAACATTTGGCTCCAAAGGGGATGGCATGCTCCCTGTGAGCTGCCAAGAACACGCAGCTCCAGTGCCTTATCTTTGGGCTATGGAGTCTCTTATTAAAAAATGAAAAGAAAGTGGTATTTACAATGGTGGGAAGCCAATCATGGCTTAAACAAAATATTTTTTCAGAAAATGCCCATTGACAGGGCCACCTAAAAATTCAAAATCCTCCAAGTTCTGCAATTTATAAGTGTTGTTTGGAAATACCTCAGAAATATTGAAGGGACTGATCCATAAGGCTTCAAATTTACCATGTTTTCCTTCGTCTTGCTTGGGTGCATCCCATTTGAGCACCATATCCCCCAAATAGAAATACCCCTAGCTTGTCTTTTTGTCAAAGGATCTCTTTAACTTCTGTTGATGATCTTGTGCCTTATCCAACAACTGATCCCTAGTCTGTTGCACTTCTACCAGTTGCAATATCCTCCTGATCATATCATCAGGTTCCCCTTGATAGTCCTGGAAGAATTTTGCCACAAGAAAAGCAATATGGGCAGGAAAAATAGCCTCAACCCCATAGACCAGTTGAAAAGGAGAAATGCTCAGTGACCTCTTGGTTGTAACTCTATCAGCCCATAATGGAAATTTTAGCTTCGAATCCTAGGCTTTCTTGTTGTCTTTTAACAACTTCTTGATTATATTTATGAGGCTCTTGTTAGAAGACTCTGGTAAACCATTTCCCTGAGGGTAGTAGGGATTAGAATGGACTAGTGTGATACCATAATGCTCATAGAAATTAATTAATGTCTTAGCTCTGAAAGAGGCATCATTGTCTGTAACAATCCTGTTTGGACAACCAAATATGGATATGATGTCTTCAAGGAAACTTATGATCACCTTGTGAGAGACACTCCTTGTAGGGATGGCTTCTATCCATTTGGTAAAATAGTCAGTGGCGGTCAAAATCCACCTGTGTTGGCCACTTGAGGTTGGGTGGATCTCTCCAATGAAGTCGAGACCCCACTACTGAAAAGGTCTAGAAACCACTACATGTTTCAAAGGAAAATATTTGAGTTGTTGCTTTCCAGCAAAATTTTTACACTTGGTGCAAGCTCTAATCTTTGAGGATCTTATAAGCCATGGTCCTCCAAAAATGATGTCCCCCACATGAGCTGTCATGAAAAATTATGTCATATAATAAAGGAAATATTTTTTATCCCCCCAATGTATTAAGAAGGAAACATCCAGAGCTTCAATCCAGTCAATAGATCTATGAGGAAAGTCCTTAAACCAACTCCTAGCATCATCGACAAGGCTCTGTACAATAACTCTCATCCACACATCTTCATTTTTGATGGCATGGATCTCTACAAATCTATAAAAAGATGAAAGGTTCTCTTTTGCAGTTATGTCTCCCTCCCCTATGAACTAGGGCATGTACTTAAGGTAGTCTATGGTTGGGAGAGAATTCATAGGCTAAGGTAAAACTAGATGAGTGTATCTAGCAACCAATATGTCAACCATCTTGTTCCTAGGAGGATTAGCACCTGCCATTGGGATGTGAACTGTAGGAGAAACAAGGGAAGATGGAGCTTGGACAGGTATGACTATAGCTATGATTCTAGGAGGGAAAGGAAACAACTAAGTGTTGGGGGAGAGAGATATGAGATTCAAAGGAACATAGGTTTCCCCTTCTCTAAACGCAACAACTTTCATAGGAGGGGGACTAATAAATCCCGAAGCGAGAAAATATTCTAAGGTCCCGGGTCTAAAACACTGTATAATATCAGGGTAGACAGGAGTTTCAAATCTTTCTCCTTCCAAACCAAGACTAGGAGGGGAGAAATCAATAGGAAAAATCCCAAAATTTAAACTTCTGGAAACTCTAGCAGACGGTATAATAGGAGAATTAGAAGCATCTACTGGAGTTTTTAAATACGAATCATGTAAATTACCAGAATCACCTGATACACCGGCTGAAAGGTGTTCTTCTTGAGAGGCCTTTCCTTTCTTGATAATCTTCTCTGGGTCAGCTCCAGGTGTAGCTAGAGGAAGATGTGGAGTAGACCTCATGTGTCTACTTTTCAGAGCCACAACTGAAACAATGGAGTCGCCAGGTGCAAGTTGCAATCTTCAAGCCACTGATATCTTATGCACCTTCATAATCATAATTTCTTTGTCGTTCAATCCCAGGGAAATGTCTTCAATTCGTTCCCCGACAATGACGCCATGAATGTTAGCACTGAGATTCACCCTCAAATTGTGGGAGGATAAGACCATTACCCATCAGAATGTTTGGTGGATGTTGATTTTATGAGTGGAGGTCAAATGGAAAAAACTCAGTATAGGAATGATTCCAACACAGAAACTAGGCAGGCAATGCATAAGGAAGTGAGGGCCTCTGTTATAACCCTAAATTGCACCATCCATGCTTGCCTGGCATCAGGCCTACTCATGTCTCTTCCTTGCCAAAGCCATGCTGAATAAAACCCTGAAAAACCACTTAAAACAAGCAACCCGCGCCCTAACCTAACACTGGGCGTGGTGGAACGCTTGCTGACCTTCTACTGCGTGCGTTGGACCGCGGGCTAACCCACTACAGCCCGTGTTTACCTAACAAAAGCAAAAAATTAGGAAAGTTTCCGCCGGGACGAAAAGCTTTGGGTCAGTTAACTGGAACTCCTAGCCATGCATGGCCGAGAGTTCGTCTAAAACCCTAGCTCCTTCTAGCCTATAAAAGAAGGGGTAGGGGTACTATTCAAAGGAGGAAAATCATAACAAAGAAACTCTGCCCAATTTCCAAATCCATTTTTTCCCAACCCTTTATCCTTTCCTCAAGCTTTAGGAGAATTCAAGCAAAGCAGTTGGAGGACAAAGAAGAGGAGGAGTCCAGGATCAGGATTGAGGAACAGTGGTCGGTCTCTATAATCATTGTAAGTGATTCATTTTGAGATTAATAAAAAGATGCTTTTCCCATCCCAAATACATGAGTCTTATATGTTTTATGTGATTTGTGGTTAATCTCTAACCCTCTAGTAGAACAATAGCATGCATGCATAGTTTTGTCTTGATTGCAGGATCGCTTTTTGGAAGGAGTAGCAGAAGCAATGAGATAAAGCTCAACGGAGGATCTACACCAACCGTCGATAAAAAGGTTAGCTGGTTCTTCCTCTGTTTGCTTGTGAAAAAGGGTTTTAGGTTGGGGTAGAAGGTTAAAAGTTATTTCTGAAGGGTCATGATCTGCATGCAAGTTTAAGCCCTAGCTTGTTAGTCCGTAGGGTAGAATAACCCCACAACAAAATTGACGACTCCACTGGGGAGATTTTACTCTTAGGGTTTCCGGATTTCATTGAAGGTTTTTTGGGTAGTTCAAGGAATAGAGTTTTGGTTTCTTTGTTGTTTTTGTTTTCTGTTAGGTCAAAAGCTAGCAGGGAACCTGGTTATCAATGCCAGTTTTTCCTTGACTGTTGCTTGAATTTTATTCTCGGGACACACAGAGGCACCCGCGGCCTGCAGAAGCCCTGCCCGCGTGTAACCCGTGCCCTAACCTTCTACAGCCCGCGGTTGAACACCTTCTGTAGTGGTTTCAGTAGCGTGTAGAGCCTAGGAAGATTAAGAGGCAGTCTCCTCCTCCCTGTCAGAATTTTACCTTCTCAGGGGGCTTTCTGGATCCTGTCTGGATCTTGATTGGTTTACTGTCTTGCTTTCAGTCTGCCTTATTGTGTTGGTTGTCCTTTGCATTTGTTTTCCCTTTTTGCAAATTTTCCTTTTCTGTTGAAGTAGAAGCATCCAAGCCTTTATGAGACCCTGGTTGTCAATACCAGAGGCCTCTTTCAGGTCTGGGCTGCCTGTGTTTGATTTTTTCTTAGATTTTATACATACCCGTGGGCTACTTCAGTTCTGAGCGCGGGTACCCGCGTGCTGTTGTAGCCCAACATGCGGTTGAACGCGTGCTGTATTGGTGACAGTCGCGGGCCTGTCTTGTTGCCTTTCAGCCTGGGTGGGGCAGTCATCCCCTCTTGTGGTGAGAAGAGCTCCTTTCAGGGTTTGGAGTCTGGAGGGGAACAGTCAGTAAGTTAGGGCCTCATATCCGTAGCTTGTGTTTTGCTTACTTGATGTTTTGATAGAAAAGGCAAAAGAGAAAAATATTTGTTTTGTGGTTTTTAGGCAAGTGTTAGAATCGGTGTTGTCTTGATTGCTTTTTCGCATTTTGTGCTCTGATTCTTTTTGTGATCTGCGCTTTAAGCCAGAGTTTTCTTTTCATTCTCTTGGTTTTGTTCTTGTCATCATTTTTCCTTGTTGCATTATTTTGCAATAAAGAAAAAAAAAATTCTTGTTTCATTTTCTTCTTGATTTGAAGATTGTGTTGTTGCATCAGTAGCTAGGAAAGAAGTCTTTTTGCATAAGTTTTTGTAGTGCATGTCAAGTTTAAGTAGCTCGCAGATCTGAGCGAAAGTTCTTCATATTTACTGCATGAAATCTTAGTAATTTTGAAAAGAAAAGAAGTCTTTTTGATGAAAGTTGCTGGTTTTGCATTTTAGTAAAAGTTTGTTTCCAAGCATTTCTTGTTCTTTTTTCTTTGAGTCTTTTTACACACCATCAGTTTCACTTTCGTACCTTGTGACTTAAAAATCCCATTAAAAGCAGCGCTAATTAAAATCAAGTAGACTTTTTGTTTATAGGGTGCATACACTAGCTCAGGACTAGGGCCTTGGAATAGGTTGGAGAGTAAATTCTCCAAGGCCACCCAAACTAAACATTGGATTCTGTCAATAGGGAGTGCAGAAGTCCAGTTACGGAAAGTTATCCGGGACCCCCCTCTAACACAGGGGCTAAACACGAGGTCACGTAAGGAAAGGTAGCGGAGATAACCCCTCCAAAGCTGGACTGAGCGTTGTGGAGAACACACATTGAGGATTTGTTAAGGGATTCCGTCGTTTGCATTTGCCACGGAGCTTCGTGGGTCTCGAATCCGTTCGAGGTCCTCAGTTGTCTTCCGGACCATTTGCTATCGATACCCTTGACAGGTTTCGGGCTTGATACCCTTCTCATTGTGGTCTACCCGACTACCGACTGTACCCGCCTGGTGACTGTTCACGTGCTGGCAAACTAGTTGCCAATCTTTTCTAGGGACATACAGGGGTGACTGCGGGGGTATACTGCGGTACCTAGGATAGACATTGGGCCACTCTTTGCAGAGTATACCCGGAGGGTGCTTCCATATTCGAGTTGCACTTGCACCGGTAAGTTTCTCTAGTGTTGGTTGTTGTAACTGTTCTTCCAACTAGTTTAGTGCTTGCTTGATTTATCTTCTAGGGGTTTTCTTTTAGCGAGTGTTACTGTTTGTTCATGTAGAATACCTTAGCGTGTCGTGAATCTCCTCACACAGTGGAGGATTCAGAGCTTCGTCGGTCACGAAGGCTTCTGGGCCTGCCGCCGCTTATACTGGAGCCACCCCCGCCACCACTGAGGTGGAAGTTGGACCATCAAGGGTCTTTCGAAGCAATCGGGGATTTTGAGCCCGAACAACTTCCCGAGGAATCGACCACCAATATTGGATTGGTTGAAACCTCTAACACTGATATCTGGACACCGGTTATTGTACCATTCCAATTTACCGAATTCCTGTCAGTGCCACATACAGCTATGGCAACAGATGCTGCTACTTCCTCCGGGAACTCTTCCATTCCCATCACTGTTGCTACCACAGGAGAAGCTTCTCCTAACTTGCCTGTGTCGGCGGTTCGGGCCACCACGGTCTCGGCCGCAACTATGTCACACAGTGGACCGACCCCATCTATCGCGGCGGCCACACCTCCTTACACACCTAGTGCGACAGGTGCTCCGTTTTCATATGGTATGCCTAGTTCATGTACAAGTCCTGTACTCACTTCCTCCACTTTACAGACTTTGGGTCTGGGGGCAGGGAGCTCTAACGCTCCCCTGCAAGGTCAACCAGGGGGCATTCCTGCCCCTTTCAATGCTTTTCCTTACGCTGGAGGTCACATCCCTCCTTCGTCCCCTTCGCTTGGTGGTCCGCATCAGCAGTTCGTCGGGTAGCCTACACATACGAGTCCATTTGGAGCAGGGAGTCAAGGAACACCTTCGCAAACTCAGCCGGTAGGTTCATCACCGTTTGTTTGGAATGGGATGTTTGGTAATAACACTTTCGCATCCGCTGCTTTCCCAGCTGGGGGCACACCCATTTTTGGACAGTCTACACCAGCACAAGGTACTATTCCTGTGCTGGGGGCACATATACCTGGACCTTGGAACTCAGGTCAAGGATCCGTTCCTTCCTCTGGAATGCCGATCTGGGGTAATTCTTTCCACAGTCACTGGAACCCCGGACAGACTTCTATGCCTCTTCCGTCAGGACCAGCATGGGGTAATCCTTCTCAAATTCCATCAAACACGATGAATACCCAACATCATATGTCCTTCATGGGGAATCAACCAATGATGTCTCCTCAGATGCAAAACCCTTATGCTGGTCAGGGCCATGGTTTCTACCAGAACCCCGGCCAGCAACCAAAATTTTCTTGGCAACCTGGTGCCAGTCAAACTCCAGGACCCTGTTATCCAGGCTATCAGCAGCAACCGAAACTACCATTCTTGGCGACGTTACACTTGCCAGATTTGACACGGTTGTTAAATGATCCCATCTGTCACGATCCACGTTGGCCTCCTATGCCAACAAAGTTGCCTTTGGACATTCCAAAGTTCGAGGCCAAGCCTAACGAAGATCCAGGTGATCACGTGACTACTTTCCATCTTTGGTGTTCATCTAACTCACTGAAAGATGACTCCGTCCAGTTGTGATTGTTTCAACGCACTCTTATTGGGAGTGCCGCGAAATGGTACATCGAGCTTGATCGCTCACGATATTCTTCTTTTGGCGGACTGGCGATGGCCTTCCTAAACCATTTCTAGTTACCTGTGAGATATGACGCCGGCACAGAGTTGCTAGCCAATTTCGAGCAGACGACAGCGGACCATATCTCGGATCATATTCGAGAGTGGCGACGTCGAAAGAGTCTTATCAAGGTACCCATACCACCAGCATTCCTGCTTGAGTGGTTCCTTAAGTCTTTAGTTCCGCAATTATCCAAAGACGTCGCAACTTCAGGGGTTTTCTCTGAGGAAGATGCCATCATGAGGGCTCAACAGTTTGAGCTTATCTATTCTCAGTCTGGTCTAATGTACAACATCCTGTCGGATGCACCACGATCGATTCTGGATAAAACCAAATAGAGAGTCGGACCACATGCCGATGGTATAGTTGGTTCGGCACAAACCAATCCCGCTGAGCAATTGACAAAACAATTGCAACAGTTATCTATACAACACTCAGCGGCCAGCCAGACTACTGCTTTGACTGTTCCTCCTACCCAAACGTCGGAAGTACACTCCGTGCAGACGACTAACCAAAAGGCTAACCAGCAGCCTGAAGGGAATAAAAAACAATGCAAGAGGGGTAAGGGGGATAAAAAACCAACTGAAAATGCTGGCGAGGGCCATACGGAGAAGAGGAAGGCAAGGTATCCGTGCAACCTATGTGCGGAAGACCACCCGACCCATCTATGCCCTCTACTTATGGAGGCCCAGAAGTTTGTCACACAGCAACAACAAGTCGTGTTGACTAATCCCTTTCAGCATGGGCAAAATTTAACTCAAGCCTCTGCGAGTGGTGAAGGGGCCAGCCAGGAAAACTGCCCTCCTCCAAATAATTCATCTTCCACGAACGTATATATGGTTAAAAGTGATGCTTTCATAACGACTAGAGAACACGACTATAGCAAACCAAGCGCCTCTGAGAAGGGAAAAGAAGTCGAGATCCCATCTCTTCCTCTACAGATCGAGAAGACGTTGGGTGAAACAATGACGCACATTCCAAAAGGTGCGTTTAAGCGAGCTTCTCACAAACCAAACGCAAGGGCCGCCCAAAACTACTCTGTGGTGGAAGATTTATCACAAACCCCTTGCGCTATGTCCACTTTGGAGGTCCTCCAAAGTTGCCCTGCTCAGAGAAAAGCCTTGTTGACTGCTTTAGGATCTACTGAGACTTGTAACCCGGGAACCATCATGTTAGATACGACTGACTTGAAACCTCGTTTACCTTACCATGTCACGTTTCAGATAGTAGTGGCTCACCCCACGAAAACTTTTACACGGAATATCTTCCGCACGGTGGTAGACGAGGGCGCTTCGACTTGCGTTATGTCGTTAGCATGCTGGAAAGCCATTGGTCAACCTGAGTTGTCTCTGTCACCTACTCTCCTTACTGCGTTCGACGATCGTTCTTTCCGACCACATGGCATCATTCCTTCTTTCCCTGTGCAGTTAGGGGGAAAGACCGTGTGCGTCGAAGTAGAGGTAGTCAATGCCCCCATCGACTACAATCTATTGTTAGGTCATAGTTGGACTTATGCAATGCAAGCAGTGGTCGCCACCATTTTCCGAGTCCTCCTGTTTCCACATGAAGGCCGGATAGAGACCATAGATCAGTTGTCCTTCTCTCGGCCTGACCCAACCTTGGGGGCATCCATGGTTCCCCTAGTAGATAATCCTCAAGCCGGTGTCATTAACATAGGAGTCGGTTTGTGCCCATCTTTGATGGGTACTTTCGATTACCCACCTCCTCAAGGCGATGTCAAGTTTATATCAACTCACTATAAGGCTGAGATTTTCCATGTTTCGTCGTTCCGCATGACTTACTTCGAGGATCCATGGATTCTTCCTTCCCCATCAGACACGATGGATGCGACAGGGCACCTCGGCATGTCCATGCCCTTGTCGGCCGCTGAAGTAGTGTACTCTTTAGTCTAGCAAGCTTCAGCTACTCCCGATCTGACTCCCGCACAAGAGTTGGATCCGCTTCCAGAGCCTATCTGGGCTCAGGATTCTCTTGTCGACACCGATTCGTTAGATTTAGTCTTGCCTTCGGACGAAGCTATAATTGAAGCAATGACTGGTCCGGAAAAAACTTGGGATGATTTGCACCACAGATCATATTTCCTCCCAGAGTTACCCTGAATCGAGGCAGGAGAATTCACTATCACCATGACGGGGGATCAACCTTGTCCCATTAACCTTTTAGCGACACAGGATATTCATGCTGAAGGAAATATGGCGACTATCGCTGCCACGATACCTATCAATATCTCCCACAACCCCAGCATCGTGGAGAATGTCTTCATCGGGGCGGATTGCTCCCCTGAAGAGATTCATATTTACACGGATCTGTTTAAAGAATTCTGCGATGTTTTTGCCTGGTCTTATGAGGAAATGCCAGGCATCGATCCGAAAATAGTTGAACATGAGATCACTACGTATCCGGATGCTAAGCCTGTTCGACAGAAACTTCGTCCATTTAATCCTAGGAAAGTAGCAGCCATTAAAGCTGAGGTTGAGAAATTGCTTAAGGCAGGGTTCATATACCCTATTCACTTGACTCAATGGGTGTCAAACCCCGTGCCAGTCGATAAAAAACAAGGCACGATTCGTGTCTGTACCGATTTTCGTGATTTAAACAAGGCATGTCCAAAAGACAATTATCCAACCCCATTCATCAACCAGATCATTGATGAGTGTGCCAGTTGTGAAGCCTTTTCATTCATGGATGGTTTTTCGGGCTATAACCAAATCCAAATCAAACCCGAGGACCAACACAAAATGACATTCATTTGTCCGTGGGGTACATTCGCCTATCGAAAAATGTCTTTTGGTCTCAAGAATGCTGGAGCCACTTTCCAGTGGGCCATGTCTTTTGCGTTTCATGACCTCAAACATATAGTCGAGGCATATCTAGATGATTTAGCATCACGCTCTCGCAAGTGAAAGGATCATCCTACGCACCTCCGACTAATCTTTGAACGCTGTCGCTACTTCCGGATTCGCTTGAATCCCAACAAGTGTAGCTTTTGCGTCACGTCAGGACGACTGTTAGGTTTCATCGTTTCAACAACAAGGATCATGGTGGATCCTCTTAAGGTGGAGGCAATAGTTCAGTTTCCCCCCCCACACACCATCTTACAACTTCAGAGTCTTCAAGGCAAGGCGAACTTCTTACGACGCTTCATTGCCAACTATGCCGAAATCACCAAGGGCTTCATGCGTTTACTGAAGAAAGACGTTCCTTTTCTCTGGGACGAAGCAGCGCAGCGCTCTTTCGACGCATTGAAACATGCCCTTACAACCGCACCTCTGCTACGGCCACCGAATTATAACAAGGATTTCCTATTATATCTGGC